>JAHBCN010005122.1:0-57776 GCA_019359885.1 Listronotus oregonensis
AGACCATAAGGCCGCAAAAGAAAAGATGAGTAGTACTTACCTGCAGCGAGTACGTTCGATCCTTCGCTCCAAATTGTCGGCTAAAAATGCGGCTGCGGCCATAAACACATATGCCACCTCATCACTAACCTATAGCTTTGGAATAATCAAGTGGACGAAAACAGAGCTTGATCAAATTAATATCAAAACCCGTGTTGAATTCCGAAAACACAGAGCCCATCACCCGAACTCAGGCATAGAAAGGTTCCATCTTCCTCGAAAAATGGGTGGGCGGGGAATACCCGATGTGACCGCCAGACACAATAAACAGCTAGTTAATCTTAGGGAACTATTTCTATAATAAAGCCGAAACCAGCCAAATCCATCGTACAGTCATACAAGCTGACAAAAAAGCCACACCTCTAAGATTGGCCAATAGGGATTTCGACCCACTCGAGGACACTCTAACACCCGATCAACTTATAACTAAGTGGCGAAGTAAGCCCCTTCATGGTAAATACCTGGCTGCAATTGAAAATGAATCCATCGATAAGGTAGCTTCAACGGCTTACCTGCGCCATGGAAACTTATTTATAGAAACCGAGGGGTTTATGACAGCTATTCAAGATCAAGTTATTGCAACAAGAATGTACAAGAGGATGATTCAAAGGGAGCAGGTCGATAACACCAAATGTAGAATGTGTAATGACAGGAGCGAGTACTTAGAGCATATAATAGCGGGATGTTCTGTGCTCGCACCAAAAGCATATCTGGACAGGCACAACAGGATCGGCCAAATTGTACACCAAAAGCTGCGAGAAAAACACATGAACGTGGAAGACTCTGGTCCCGTATTACGAATATGTGCCACCTCCGATATGTGAGGATGACCGTATCAGGATCTACTGGAACCGTAAAATCATAACAGACAGGCCAATAACAAACAATATCCCTGACCTAATACTTACCTTTAAGGAGGAAAAGAAGACGTTTATAGTGGATTTCGCTGTCCCACTCGCGACCAATATCACAAAAACGTATAATGAAAAAATAAGTAAGTACTTACCTCTGGCAGATGAAATAAAACAAATGTGGCACATGGATTCTGTGGTCATCCTACCTATCGTCATCGGGGCCACTGGGGAGATACCTAGAACACTAAACAACAGTCTTAGTCAACTCAACTTGCCCTGGAACCTGCATATACCTATCCAGAAAGCGGTAATCTTGGACACCTGTGCTATTGTTAGGAGGGTAATAGGGGAAAACTAAGTGTTATAAACACATTCAAAAAGCAATTCATCTTGTCTATGGACCGATGAATCCGCGCTTTATTCCAGAAAAAACTGTGGAAACGTGAAATAATAATTACACCAAGTGAAAGTATGAATCCTAAAAAATATGAAAACGCTGAGTTGTCTAACTTTTTCTGGTCACAACTAGTAGATTAATTTTTACCCATCTGCTTACCAACTAAATTTTATACTAAAACGAAGATAACTTTATTGCAAACACAGTGGTATGGGGCTTCGAAGTTTAAAAATTGTAATTTAAAAAATTTCTAGCAGCTTTATTTATAATTTTAAAAATAAAATAAAATGTTGGTAAATGTATATGCTAATGTAAATTAATAAAATAACATTTTTCTGTTTTAAAGTTCAAAATATTCCGTCAGTATAAATGAAAACTAACATGTCGGTTATTTTGTTAAAAATTAAAAGCTGTTTAAATTCTTTTAAAAACTATAAAATCAATCTTTTAATTTAGGTAATTACTAGTGCAAGTGGTTATCTCTTATAATAACGGAGAACAGTGTGTAAAATACTTCCGTTGACAGCCTGTATATTATGATGTACATTTATCTATATAGTTTGAATACAATTATTTTTATTTAGAAAACTGTATAGTCGCAGTATTTTCTTTAAAAAAAGTCACTATGACACAACAAATACAAGGTATGATATTGCGCATAATTGCTGACGTAAGCAATAAGTAAGTTAATAAAGTTTTTTTGTTTGTATTTCATTTTTAAATCTAGTTTAGTGATTGCTTAGTGTTTCTTCTTAAATGATATTTTAGTTTTTAATCATTGCAGAAATGGCAAATTTTAATTTATGCCTTAATTTTGTGTGGAAGTATATATTTTAAATGAATGTTATATTATATTATTAAATAATACCTCTTTTAGGTTTAAATAAGTTTTTTTGCTAACTTAAAAGCATTTTTTTAACAAATTGCATTAAAATTTATTATAGAGGCAATTATTTCGGTGAAGTCATGCCCAAACCGAGCCAATTTTGAAAGGCCTGTGTAACATACCTTGTATTTGTTGTGCCATGGTTAAACCCTGAATGGTATTTCTTCAAATTATAAATAGCTTTAATATATATTACCATATGTCTTATTTTAATTATCTTTAAGAATTTAATTTACTCCTCCAAAACCTCATCTACAGTGTCATCGGAATTTTCTTGACTCAATATTTTTGGAACGACGGGAAGAAAAGTACTAACAGGTACTTCTAATCCTCTTGCGAGAGCTTCTATGATTTCCTTGTTTACATAATAAGTTAGAGGAATCTTATTTCCTTCAGTTGTTAAAAACTGCCTTAATTCGCTAACAAGTTGCTTGGCTTCTGTGAAATTTCCCAATTTTACAGAACTATGTATCATTAAACCATAAATATCACCCCGTCGAACAGAGGCTTCTAATTCTTGCCCACTAAGCATTAAAAGTTGACGACACTGAGTCATTCCTAAAATACAGAAAAAATATATGGGGTTTTAGATTATATTTTGGTTTTAACCTGAGATAGATAAAAAGTGTTAATATTTAAAAGCATATTTTTTTCTAAGTCGTTTTTGAATTTTTACAGTAAACCAAATTCCTAAATGAGGACCAACTTTTTTTTAAATAAAATACACTGTACACATTTTCTTTGCAATAAATCAAAGGCTTCAAGACGAATCCAACAATTAGTATAGATTCATTAATAACACATCTATAAACATAAAATGCAATAAGATTATGACTTAAGCAAATATTGTTTAATTAAAACGTTAACGGAAATATATAGAAAGTTCCTTTTTTAATGACAAACTTGATATTTCAACTTTAGTTTATTTATTGCAGTCTGAAAGATATTACCGTTCCAAGACTTTTAGGTACTGTTAGCTTTTAAATTTTACCCAGATAACAAAAAAGGTAATTATGGCAACTTTCTTACTGATAACTAAACTTGTAAACTCTCTGCATTGCAAATAGTTCCGCCGCTTTTTATAGTAGCAACTATCTAGAGAAAGATATTCCAACTTATAAGCAGGCGCGGTCTTTTTTTTCCACTCGCGTCTAAAGACACCGCGGATAGACAAATTCAAAAGCCTTAAGTTCTAGCCGGCCATGGTTAGTTCTGGTTATCAAAGCAGCTTTTTACTTTCCCCATTATTTTGCCCATTTATATTTCAGACGTGAAAATGCGGGGACGTATTAAAAATGACCGCGCATGCTCATAAGCTGGAATATCTTTCTCTAGATAGTCGCTCCTCTTTTTATAGTCACCCAATAAAGGACAAAAGAATCAATTAGAAAAATATATATAGTACAGGACGAGAAAAATAAAAGAAATGGGGGGAATTCTTTACAATGGTCGTCAGAATAGTAAAATTATAGATAAGTTATTAAACTATGAGTACATCGTAAAAATCGAATTTAACTGGACAAATCTTATCGAACCTAATACTGTTCTATAAGTCCTGTTTTTATTCGATTCATATAGGCGAATTTTACAATAATATTAAATGTAAAAAAGATAGGAATGTACAAAGGATACTAACTATACTATTTTGTGTTTTGTGCTGATAATATTTTGTGTTTTTTAAATGTTTTTTATAAAAAAAAAACAGAAAAAAAACCTACTGTTCCCTTTACTTATTATGAACAAATTAAATTTTTAATAATGCCGCACATTACTTTGATTTTTTAGGATCGTTGCGTCACTTGCCATTTAAATTTTCGTAATTGATAAATAATTCCCGGACATCTCTAATAAAACCTTGCTTTTCCATGGAGATCCTCTGTTTGCTTTTTCTACAATAGCAATCCCACAAAAAAAGGAAACTCTAATATACTTTTTTAATACTTCATTATCTTTCGTGCTTTTTAGATGATTTCATTTTGTAAAAAAAAAATAAAAAAAATTTTTGAAAAACAAAATAGATCATTTAAATATTTGAGGTTATGGTTTTAAAAAAATATCTTATCTTTTTAATCAGCTGTTCTTGGGGACGGTCATATTTCAAATATTTTTCGAAATATGTAAATATCATAAAAAAGTACATACTATCGCAATGAACTCAATTCAAATCGACTGAAATACAGGATCGACGTTAGACATTCAATCCAATTTTTTCCTCAATCGTAAACATGAATATGTTTTTTTTTGGTGGATCAGGTTTAATCAGATTTAATAATTAGGTTTTAGTGTAACGACGTGCTCTTACTGAATATTAAATGATCTTAAAATCTTCGTTTTCGTTACCGAATCAATAAAAACCCATCTTTGAATCATTCATTGTAATTTCTTTTATACAGGGTGGCGCTTCTTCGATAGATTTCCACAGTATTAGAAAAACTATTAAAGATGGAGGAAATATGATATTTTCTAGTCCGATTTTAAAAACAACTGCAACGGTGGAAACAGATCGCGGCTATCTCGGTAGAAAAAAAAACTTAAAAGCAAGTTTGTGTAGAATTTTACGTAGAATCCAGTGGCGTCCTAATTTTTTATCGGTTCCATTTTTGAAGATATAATACAAAGTTGCTTTTTTTAAATGAATAGCCTGTATATTATTCTAATATTCGTTTCAAAATAAAATAACCCTATTAGTACTACACACTTTATTTTTATTTAAAAAAATAGTTATTTGTGGAAAAAACGAAATTTATAAAAGAGACATTAAGAACCTGAACATAGTATTTAAATTTGGCACTCCTTGTATAAAATTTTATTATTTATTACTATTTTTTATTATTTTATTATTTCTATAGGAAACTAGGTTTTCATCTAGTCTTTTAAAAGTATTAATGCTTGGTTGCCTTCTTTCTCAATATTTAGCGAAATGCATGTATGTAAAGTATTTGCACTTTTTCCGCTCTTAAAATAAAATTTAATAATATTATACATATATCTTAAAGGTTTCAAACTCCATTTCATTTAAAGCAAAACTTAAGAACATAAAAAGCTAGCAGTATTTAATTCTAATTTTTTGCTTAAATATACAAAATATTGCAGTGGTCATTTGTTTCTAAGCCAACTTGCATTCAACTAAACAAAATGCCTACTTAGCTAATTAAAAATAAGACCAAATAAAAAAGGGACAATTAGAGAATAATTTTAAAATAATATTTATTATTTTCATAAAACTAATCAACTTAAGGACTGATAAGTTTATTGGATTGTAGAATTTATACAGGGTGTGCAAAATTTAAATCTTATGAGGTTTTTCTTAATTTTTTTATAAATAACCAATTTCTTTGAAGATAAATATAAAGTGTGTGGTATCAATAAATAGGTTATTTTATTAAGAAACAAATAGTTAAATGATATAAAAATAATAATATTAAAGAAAGGCAACTTTGGGTTATATCTATGAAACCCTTACTGATAAAATATAATAATTAAGTATGTCATTTGATCTTTCATAAAATCTATATAAATATGTTATTTAACATTTACTAACAACCAAGGTTTACTGAAATCGTCGAAATTTGAAAAACTCCGTATATCTCCGAGACGAATCTAGTTAGCCGCGATCTTTTATTGCAGTTGTTTCGAAAATCAATCAGATTTGATCTATCTCTTGTAGTTTTTCCAATACCCTGAAAATACATCGAAATGGCGCCACCCTGTACACTACATATTCAAATGTACTTTTTGTAAACAAGATAGAATCAACTCTTTTATTTTTAAAGTCGTTCAACTTAGCAAGTTTTTATATCACTGACATTTATTGAAAAAACAGGGCAAATTACCAGGATACTCCGGTTTTCTGACGAGCTGCCTATACACTTATGGTCTTATTACATAGTTTGTGTATCCTTTTAGGCATTTTATGTTACATTCCTTATATTGCAACTATTTTTTTAAAAATACGTTAAAACTAAGTAGATAAACGTTAGTTTTCAGTGTACGGCATTGGTAATTATCTTGTATATAGCTTAATTAGACATTCGAATTGAGCATGTGCGCTTGACGTCACCAAGAGTGAAGTTATAGTTCGTGGATCAACAAACCTTTCTTTCGTGTTTTGTATGAAACACAATGACAACACAATGACAATAAAAAACTTACCTCAAAAAAATAACCCACTTTTAAAGAAAATCCAAGTAAAATATGAACCGGACAATAAGAAACATCCAAGAAAAAACTCGAGAGTATATAAAAATAACAACCAAGTCCGCTAACTAAATGCTAAAAATGGCCATTGTTGTTGATCCAGGAACGATAAAATGACATTTGGATGTCACCTGCCGCACATCATCAATATATTTCGATCTTTAAAATAAATAAACCTACAAAAATAATATCAAATAAAGAAACTTCTCATTAACTTACCAGCTTGTGAATCACCACGTTCAAATAATTTACGAATATCGACAAATTTTTTAACCATTGTTAATCTTTGTTGCACTATATCCATTGCTCTTGATATCTGAGCAGAATCTTTCGGGTTACTAATTTTTTGCAAACATCTAGATGCTTCTGTCAGGGCTCCAAAAGCCTTTTCATAATTTTGAAACTCGTCTATTTCAACCTAATGTATTGGTGCCCACCCCAGAAAAAAAAATGAAAAAAGAATCTTAATATAAATATAATAAAGCAGTAGTAAATACCACAAATACTTTGCATTTAACATAAAAACTCCGTGAAATTCATTCGTGTTTGCTTGTTGTCAATACATAATTAGATGCGCAACTCTTAATGAAATTCTTGGACCAAGTTTTCGGGTACCTAGGGAGATCAGCGAGGTGTAAGAGAAGTTGTTCGGTCATGGGGTGGATTAAAACTTTGCTAAGCAGTACAATCAGTTAGGGACGGTTTTCTAGAAAACGAAATTGTTAAAACTAAAATTTCAGCTAAACAAGCTTTGTACTTTGCTGCGAAAAATAATAAATTATTAATAAATAATTTAATTAGAGCAGTGTTTTCTGTTATTTTTATAAATTATCTTTAAGGAATAAAATTCAGTTTGTTAATTAATACCTTATCATTTTAATACACCGTTTTTAACCTATTTTCTGTAGTATCCTTAGGTTCATCAGCCAGGGTTTTCAGGAAATTAAAATAAATTAAGTTTTTTTTGACATTTTTTCCATTGAGTTTTCTTTTTAATCCAACTAGTTATTTACAATGTACGTATTGTAAAGATTCATATGACCATACTAAAATCCGTTCATTTTCGTTTAAGAAAGTCTGTCAGTAACCAATGCAATACATTTTTTGTTTAAGTATCTTTCTCAAACGAAAATGCACAGATTATAGATGTTAAAATGATTTTCAACTGTGGTAATACAACAAAAATATTATATAAAATTTTATCGACTGCGTAATAGTAAATAAAAAGTCAATAACCACAAAAAGTGCAAACATGCCTTCATAAAAAGGTGTACCTATTTTCTATAAACCAAAATACCAGTTGTTCGTTCTAGCATTATAGCACTAGTGTTGTAATGAATTTCGCTTCAGCACTATACTTTGGTCATTTTTGATTGAGAAAGACATAGGAACATCACTAAGAGCCCGTTTAACAATAGAATTTTTCTTTTTTAGGTAACTTATGAATGGATTCAACAGACGTGAAAAGTGTCAAAATTTTTTATCACACTGGTTTTTATACTATCTGTATGAAAGCCTAAAAATATACAGTAAAAATTTCAGATTACAGTTTAAATGTTTTATAATATCCACAAAATAGTTGCTCAAGTCGAAAAATCTCTTTAATCTAAGAAATAGCTGCTTGAATACTAAAATATGTATATTGTAATAAACTGTATTTTATCCTTAGAGTCATATGAAGAAAAAATAAAACATTGTACTCGAAGTAGATAGAAAATACCCAGTTTGTTAGGTCTTCTCCACTATGGTTAATAGTCATGTTTAGATAAAACCAATTAACTAATTTAAAACTAAAATTTGGCTTAACCTTGCTTGTTGGCGTAAAAATTAAAAAAAAAAAATTAACTATTTTTTTACTAAACCGTGTGCCCACAAAAATACTAGCCAGCATGTCATTATCTTTAGAAGTGTCATACGATTTGGAAATTTTACTGGAATGTAGGGCTGGATAGGATGCAAATTCTAATGTTTGAACACTTATGTGTCACTTTCGGTTTAACCGGACCCTGTGTTTTTAAAAAATAGATTCTACAGGAAATTTTAAAAGAATACGTGTGTCCCACGCTATACCCATCTGGACTAGTTTTCAAAAAAATAGAGTTCAAAAATATCATAATAACCGTCATTTTTATCGTTTTGTTAAACAACAAATAAAGGTGCAAAAAAATTATACTGTTTTTTAAAATTATTTATGCCTTCCTATTGATGTTAAAGATAACTTACTCGGACAATTTATTAAAAAAACATACAGAAATAAAGTTTACACAATGACAAAACACGAAAAAAAAAACCAGTGACAAGTGTGAAAATTTTAAAGATTTATTACCTTGCATTTTTGAAACAATTAATGTTACCAGACTGTAGGAAAATTAAAAGCTAATAATATATATATATATATATATATATATATATATATATATATATATATATATATATATATATATATATATCATATATATATATAATATAGTTTAGAAGTGGTTTATTATCTTTGCCTTGTTTAGGTATATTTTTATATTTATATTCTTGGGTTTAAAGGCAGATAAAACAAAATTTTCAAATAAAATATAATTTTAAATTAACTTTGGCTCCTAGTATGAGCCTTCATCAGAACGTCTGCAAATACAACGAGAAAACAAATAGAGCTGTGACTAATTACAAAAATTAATATAGTTCTTATTAGTAAATTCACGATAGCTATCGTGAATTTTACAAGAAATAAATTCTTAATTTAAATTTAAATAATCTCATAACGGCTAATGCCTTTTTTGAATAAATTGTCGCATGTAATATATGTATACAATATGTCTGTATGTTTGAAAAGTGTGTTTTGTTGATTTACATCACTACAATCTATAAAGGTAACTTATTAATTTATGTAAATTTGTCACACTATTGTATTTTCTCTTTTATTTGAGAGTTTGATAACCCATATAAGACCGAAACGTTATTTTAAAATTATATTTTATTTGAAAATTTGTATTATCTCTTAAACAAGAATATATAATATATATATATATATATATATATATATATATATATATATATATATATATATATATATATATATATATATATTATATAATATATATATATTTTTCACCTTTTAAATGTGGAAGTTTCTTAAAACAATTTAAGTGAACATAATTAATATTTTTATATTAGTTATCCTTATAAAAATAATATGACAACAAAGTAGAATAATAAGTACAGTAATTTAAGATAATCGTTTGGTAAAGATTTTTGCTGAAGAACTTAATTAATTGCTCTCGGCGAATTTTCACTGTAACAGCCCTTTAATAATTTATATTAAGATATTGTGTAAATTATTTAATTAAAGTGAATTAGAGATGATTAATAGATTGCACCAAATGAATAAAATATGATGGATAGCTTAGGATAGTCTACTTAGATCCGACTAAACAAAGACGAATTTTTAAAAAGTTTTATAAAGCGATGTATTTTTAACTTCGCGAAAACCCTTGTCAATTTTGACACATTTTTGGCCAATATGACTAGTTCTTTAAATTGACCAATGATGTGAATTTTTGTGTGTTCTTTTGTTTTTGCTTTCGTTGTTCTTAATCGAAAATGTCTAGATTATAGTATTGTAATAGATTTACTAACAGCATTAGTGCAAAAATAAAATTCTTACGAAACCATTTATCAAACTGTAAATTTAATTATGCATATTGAAAGTAGAAAAAATATATTTTTTACCCCTAAATATATAATATTTTTTATTAGTGAGGAAAATTAAACATTTTGTGCAAAAAAATGGTTTTTGTTATCCTAAAAATGTTTTTTTAGAGGCTTAACATAGCCCTTGGGGCGAAGTCCCGGTAATTCGCCTCGAGCGGTTTCAGCTATATCAGGGCTGTATCCCGTTTACAAAAAAATTTAAGCTACGCCAATGTCTATATCGTAAATAAATAAATAAATAAATCTTTTACCTGTGCACAAGCAACATAAAAATTTGCCAGCAAATCCAATGCTTTTCCTTTAGAATAAAATGTAATAATATTCCTAAGTACTTCGGGCTGATTTTGCCAGTCGAGCGACTGAAGGTAATTGGCAGCCATTATGTAGATTTCCCTCTGTCTTGATATGCTAGCAAAGAATATAATTTTATCGGTGTCACCGGATTTTAAAAGGGCTTTCATGGCTCTTATCTAAAAAGTATAAAAAGTTATAACAACCTCTGAATTTGCAGCTTCTCAAAAAATAAAGAAAAAATGTAACTTGCAAGTGTAATTTTAACCCAATTTTAAAAATATCTAACTCCAAATTAACTAGATGGTGTATTAATAATAAAAAAGATTTAAATAAATTATTTTGTTGTCTTTTAGAATATTTAACAGCCAATGTTTGATAACAGTAAGCGCGTGCCTTAACATACAAAAAAATATTAAAACTGAGGCACAGAATATTAGAAATAGCTAAACTAATTTCTAGGGTACAAACTTGTCCTCCAAAGGATCCAAGTATTATATTGGTAACAACTTACAATATTGTAATGTTTGCGTTTTAACAAAATAATGGTACTGTGTTATATTACCTTGTCTCCAGACTGAGTAAACTTCTTGGTTGCTAAATGGTAATCTCCTTGCAACATTAAGCTTTCTGCTAAAGTTTCCAAGACACTAATTCTTAATTCCTCGTTAATACTATCCTTCTCAGGGGTTAATTTTTCAGTTAAATCTTCCGTAAGTTGAACATTGTGTGTCATACAAAGATGTATAGCCTCTTGGTACTGAAAACATTAATTTATACAGCTATGTGTTTCCTAGGTAATTTAAAATATTTAAGGGGGCGATTTCTCAAGTGTTTTTTTTAAAGTGCATATTAATATATGTCGAAAAATGTCTTCTTTTCAAAATATAGGGTTTTGAATTTTATTATTTTTTGGAGTTTTTTCTGTAATTATCGAGTAATCAAAATATTTTTATTTTCTCAAAGTGTAAACGTTTACAGTGTTTTAGGAAGCATGTTTTAGTGCAATTAAAAATTTAATTGTTTTACAAGGGGCGTGTGCAGTCTAATAATATTTTTAAAAATATAAGCACGCCACTGATATTTTTAATTTTGTGAATCTTTTTGCAATTCCTATTCAGTACCTGACACAAAATGTGTTTTAGTATTTTTTATATTATTTTTAAGAAGTAAGCTTAAAAACGTTTTTAAAAAATGCAAATAAACAACAACGCATTGGATTTGCTCTACAATTTTAATTGGAAGCTCCGATTTTTTGGGAAAATATAATATCACCGATAAAAAAGTGTTTCATTCGTCCTACAATGGGATACTTAAGGTATACAGGCCCTAAGGAACACGATTTGATGAAAAATATACCAAAAGGACAGAAGTAGTGGGCGATTTTCGGTAAATGTTTGGGGGTGGCTGAGTGCACAAGGACTTGGTGTATGTTATTTTATCGAAGAAAGGTTCAATGCGGAGGTGTATATAGATCTACTACAGAATATCATGCTTGCTTCTGTACTGGATTGATTTCGGACATAAATTTTATCTTTCAGCAAGATAAGTGTCCCGTTCATACGGCCCACAAGTCGATGAGTGGATGGAAGAGCAGCGTATCAGGGTTTTACCGTGGTCCGCACGTAGTCCGAATTTAAATGTTATGGAAAACGTTTGGGGCTTTTAGTTAAAAAAATAAATAGGGAAAATGAATTTAGGCCTCAAAATGTCATCGAACTTAAGGATAAAATTTTAGAGGCGTGGAATGAGTTACGAGGAAATCCGGACTACGCCCAGGCTTTGGTCCATTCGATGCATGGAAGGCTAAACTCTGTAAATTGGATGCTGAATTAATGTGCTATATTGCATCATTTTTATTACATTTTTATTAAAACACATTCTTTCTTCTAATTCGTGCGCAAGTTAGAAAATGCTAAGAGACATCTTATGTCATGTATTTAATAGAAATTCTAAAAATTTATGAACATTATTTATAAAAGTAGTTTAAAAAAGTTATTAATTTAAAATAATAATCTAATTTTATTATTTTTTTAAGGTAGGTACCTGTTAATTTAATGATTATGTTTGCAAAGTTAGTTTGCCCAAAATATAATCTTGTCTACGGTAAAGAAGTTTCCTTTTATAAGAGGACATATTTCTAGCATTTTCTCAAAACTATTTTGCGAAACTAAGCAAGGAAGGTCACACGGGAGAAAGGCAAATTCCTTTTAAGTAAGAAATTGGTTTTTAATCTACTGACAGTCCACGGCGTATTTCTTGAAGCCTAAGTACTGACGTATTATGACTTTATGAAGGGAAAGTATATTGATAGGGAACTTAAGGTTACGGAGATTTTAAAGAAGAAAATAATTTTGCAAACAGTAGGTATCAGTGAATTCGGGATACAAAAATTCACTGTGTTTAGTTGCAAACAAATTATTTTTTGTTATTGTGAAGGTGGTAATGCCGCGAATTTTAAAGCTTGAATTGAAATCTTTGTTATTGTAACCATCAACTTAGAACTGGATACTTTTGCAATTTAAAAAATTACATTATATATTTTAACATGTAATTCTTTAAATTACCTTCTTTGCTATAGCTAGGAGATCCACTGCTTTATCAAACTGTTCATTGTTAACAAAATATTGAGCACATTTATCTATCAATGCGGGATCCGAATCGGCATCAAGCTGTGTTGCAATTTCTTGTAGAATATCGAACTGTTGGGTCTTAAATGCTAGATCCAAAGCCTTATGTAACATACCACCCCTGTGAAAAAGTATCACTGCTTTTTCGAGGTTATTTTGTTCTTCAAAATACTTCGCTATTTTTATTTTTTCTCGACTGGACACTACCAAACCTAAAAGGTTAAAACTTGTTTTAGTTTTGGAGATAAAAGAAAAGTGAAAAGTAACAAATGCGATAAAAAAAACAGTTAAACTGTATTAAGAAATATTTAAATAATATATATGTTGAAATTTATAATGGGATAAGCATTTTTTATTACACCCAGAGTTTGCAGATTTTGCATCAATGTCTGGTTTACCGTTGTCTAATGTAATTCCGAAACATTATTAAAGCAGAAGCCATTATTACATTAAAAATCAATATAAAACTATTTTTAGCAAACATTAATATTTTAGAGAAAAAATATTGAACCTGCTGCAGTTATAATCTTTCCTTTACGGATGCAATATAATATATAGTAACTTGGATTTAAAGTGGGGTCTAATACATATTTTTGTAATAGTAAGTATATCATGCAAATAATACTGTATAGTACATAGGCTGTAAGCGCTATTGTGTATTAAACCACAAGTTAAAAATTTTATAATTTAATATATATGGGTCACAGAGCTGGGACGGATCCTTCAAAAAAGGAATTGATTCACGGATCCGGTTCCTCGTAAAGAAATCAAATCACCAATACGAATCATGATTTCTTTTTTAAGGAAAAAGAAATCTAATCCAGGGAATCGATTCTTATTTATCAGATCACGAATCCGGATCATCTTTAGTTTTTATACTTACAAATGGTAACTATGATACGAATGATACTACATAATCCAAATTATTAATCAAGCGTCAAAGATTTTAGCACGGAGCCCGAGCCGCGATATATAATTTTGGCCTCATTTTGAAGTGCTGCAACTCTTAGCCAAATTAGTTTTTGGTAAATATTTTTCAAATTTGAATATTATTCCTGAGATCAGCATGAATCTATCGTTAAATGGAACATTTTTTCGAGCTGTACTTCAAAACTTGCGATGCTAGATTTTCATAAGGTTTTTAAATGTGAATATTGATATAATCTCAAGCGATTTATAAATGGGACATCTCATTATAATTTTACAGGAAGTTTCACTAGTACCGTTTAATAATTTCTCTGCTTACGAAATATAAATATGTATTAAAATTTTAAATTTATTTTTGGATGACAGCCTGAATAGAAAAAAATAAATGACCCATTTAAATGTCCCTCAGGGTTATCTTAAAGATAACAAATATTATGAAGACGAACAATCAGAACTTTTAACATAATTGCAAATAAAATGTATGCCCATTTTTAGATACCACACACTATGGTTACGAAAAAAAATTGACATTAAAATGTTCTTTCTACGGACCTAAAAAACAACATATTTTAGTAAAAAATCACATGTTAGGTGTGTTTCCTTATTTCAAGATCTTAACAGGCAGATACTTTAAAATTCTTTATCTTAATTTCCCAAAATCAATGTAATGCTGATTAAGAATCTTAGGTAAAAATTTGGAAATTTAAAATAAAAGATTTAAATTGGCGGATTTTGGCATTTATAAACCAATTAGCCTCAGATTCGGGATATAACATTTTAGGGGGGGCTAGGTCAAAATTTTAAATTTGAGAAACGGGTGAAAATTAGAAAATTTGAAATGGCGTATTCAAAATGGCGGATTTTAGTGGATCCGATTCCTACCCAGCTCTGATGGGTCAAAAACAAAAATAGCTAAATATAATTTAAAATATAAAAATATCGCCTATATAAATTACTTTTCTTTGCATTTTACAGAACCCAAAAAGTATATAATCTTTTTGTTTTTGAAGCAAACAACATAACTTGGTGGTTATAGTAAATGTGAAGTTTTATTAGATTTACAGATTTGTCTTAGAGATGGACACTCACCATACAAAGTTTAAAGGATATTTTTTTTTATCTTGGGACAGTTCACGAAGGCTTAGTGCAGGTACACATGAGCTTAAAAGTAATCGGGACGCAAAGATTGATTTTAATCTCGATAGGCAGAAATACGTTGGGAGTAATGGGGCAATGCACATGAGATAGTGATAGCTATCGGATAATCTGGGCCTATTTTGATAGGTATCGCGGCGGACCAAGATTGATTTCAATCGCGATAGAGAAATACTGCTCCACTAAATTATAATTATCAAACATTCTAATTTATATATATATATATATATATATATATATATATATATATATATATATATATATATATATATATATATATATTATATATATATTACACTGTTTTGTAGAACAGAAAAAGTAGCATTAACAATGTAAAATTTATTTTGTTATATCTAGTCAAATAAAGTCATGAAGAAATAAAAATAAAATCGCGAATATTCGTTTTTTTCCAAAAGTCTTCAAAACTATTTAAAATTTTTAAGTTTTAAGGTGGCAATTTGATCGGCATCAAATTGCGCAACATTGGCATGAGGTTCGAATGAAAAAATTCTTATAGGTATAAAAAAGTTAGGATTGAAATGACGCGGCTTCCCTATCTCATGTGCACTGAAACTCCGATAGGTATCAAAGAGATTAGATTGAAAACAATCTTTGCGACCCGATTACTTTTAAGCTCATGTGTACCTGCACTTAAAGCGTAAGTACTAACGTACCGGAGGTGTCTTAAATAGTATGGTAACTGGTAGTTTACTTGTTTATTAACATGGGATTTTTATATTTCGAGATTTGAAGAAAAAAGGAAAACCTGTACGGGCAGTAAGTTCCACAATCTAGACACTCTAAGAAACGAACAAAGCCAGAAGTTCAAGGCCACTCAAGTTGGATTGTAAAAGGGTGCTGCAAAAGGAAAAACTAAACTGGTTGTATACGTAAAATCCGTGAAAATCAAAAATACAAAGGATTGTGGAAGACGCCCAGACGAACAATATTCTAAAACGGGTTTAAATTGTGATACGCACAGAGAGTACAGATTTAAAGGGAAGAAATACTTTCTGGCTCAAAAAAGGAATCCAAGCTTTTTTGAAGTTGCTGTGGCTGTGGATATAAGGTGTATATGTCAGTTAGAGTTATTCTCAAAAGTAACGCTCATAGGGTTTCATGACTCTTTTACTGCAGAACTTAGCAGCTCATAAGTAAAGGATGATTATTGTCAGAGCTTTTTCGCGACGGCGGACATGACTTTGTTTTAAACTGCCTAAGATGTTTGGTGTCCCAAACCAATATTAATTTAAAGGCATGTAAAAGATATACCTGCCTTACTTTGCGCTTGTTTTCCAAATCAAATTAACTTTTATTAACTATAACATAAAAGTATACTGATAAAAAAAGCGACAATTAAAAATAACAAGGTACATACACACATACATACATACATACATACATACATATGTACATACCTACATACATACATACATATGTACATACATACATTATTTTTATACATTACGCTTATTGGAGAAAACCAACCTAAATTCCAAAGTTCATCAGCTAAATTATTTTCCTTCGCTAACCTTACGGCATTGGCGTAAGCTGTGGCTTTAGTGTAGAAATGTACAGCCTCGTTCAAATGCCCGACTGTTTCATAATACCTAGCCATATGATAAAAAGCAGCTTTATCCGAGTTTGTTTTGGCTAGTTCAGCTGCTTTTGCTTCTTCGCCCAAAAAGCACAAAACGCGAACTTGTGAATAAACATCGCTTGCACTAGCATAAACCTTTAAAGCCGCATTCATGTCTCCTTGGGATTCGAGGTACTGTCCCCACCATTTTAGCATTTCCCTTAAAAAAATAAATATTGTAGGTTTCTTTATGACTATAAATAAAAAGATAAATACCGATTTTCCTTTTGCCCACTCATATTTGCGTATAAGCGTTGAGAGTTTTTTATTGGAACAGTCAGTTGTTGATAACGAAACTTCTCTGTTAAAAATTCTTCCTAATTTGAAACACTCGTTATACAGGGTGATCCTAAGGACATTTTCTAGTTCACTGTTCGGTTACGGTGAAACATATCAGTTTAAAACTTTGAGCATATACCTACTAGAGGTAGCCTTGTCGCTTGGCTGTGCAAACAAGCGTGCGAGAGAGAAACAAAATAAGGGTACAATCTTTCTCCCGCGCTCCGCGTGCTGAACCAACTAAATTGATTGAAAACATTTTTTAGAATTAATGAAACAAATCATACAATAATTTGTTCTAATATGTATGCTTAATATTAACAAAAATACGAAGGTTGATTTTAAAGGGACACGTAATCAGTTAGGTATTACGCATGGTAGAGTATTATTTAAATTTATTTATTTTAGTTTTAATAGATTTAATCCACAAAGTGGAAAAGCTTACTTTGCTAAAGTGCTGGACACGTTCCACTGGGTCTGTGTCTAATATACTAGTATATATTCAATTTGCAAAGTTATGTTATAAACTTCCTAGTAGGTAATATTTTTGACGTTGCCAAATTGACGTTTTTCTTAGATTAGGGTAGTTAAGCACAACTATGACCCTAGACACATCACGTGGGTGTGTCTAGGGATAACACCTTAACCACGAAGTCTCAACCCTCTAGGGTTTAAAACAACGTAAATACGTATTAAATAACCCCTATTTTATATCTCTAAAACTATAGGTGGATGAAAATTTTGATTGTTAAATTCGCAATCAGGATACTTTAAACTCTTCCGTACAGCAGTCGCATTTTTTATTTTTGAATAGTGTTATCAAATGTATATTGATATAATTGGTCCTTTTTGGCGAGAAGATCAATTATTATATTATTATTTTATCAAGTTTCTTTTGGTATTTTCTCTGTATATTTACGTTGCGCGTTTCTTATCTTTCTAGGTACGATTTTTGCAAGTTTTCTGGTATCTGATCTGTTGCCACTTTTATTCCCGATACTAAGATATATGAAAAGTTGTTAAAAGTTTACAAAGATTATAGTTTGCTGACGATTTAAATTTTTTTATGGAGATGAGTGGTGCTGATAATTGTGAAAATTTACAACAATATTTTAATAATATTTGTGAGCCGTGTGTGTTAAATGGCTTTGACCCAAATGTCAATTAATGTACTGCATTTAAAATTAATCTATTATGTGTCTTCACAACAAACTTGTTCGATCGCTCAATAAAATTTACAGACACATGGTGTGTGGTGTTTTTTATGGAATGACAATTTTGTTAATATTCACCTTTAACACGTGTTTTAAGATGTATGCCAACATTTTAATGCCAATGTTTGTTTTAAATCATTTAACAGTCCTATGTTGCATAAATTGGAACATGAAAGTTTGGTATGGTACTCATAGTAAGAAGTTAAGAGTAACAGTCTAGAACGCGCCCAGCAAAAATTCCTAAAATATATGTTTTTAAAACGATTTCTAACCCTTTTTGTTAGTAACCGGTCCCAATATTTTATCACAACTCTTATTTTTATTCAACCGTGGAAATTCAAGACACAAAAAAACTTTTTACGTATAATTTCTAAAAGTAAATAGATACTAACACTTTTCAATACATAGACAAAGAATATTATAGTTAGTATCAATCTTTGACATAGAATGTGTAATTTAGAAATTGAGATTTAGACAGTATTAATATACCTGTTTTAAAAAAAAATTATTGACACTAATTGACACACAAGCTCAGACTCAGATTTAATTCAATTTAATGTAAGTATTCTACTTGTTTATGGTTACTAAATGAATACGTTTGATTAGGTTTAAATTGACACATATAAACTTTAGGTTATCAGTTACACTTACTTATCTTTAGTTTTTGTCATATATGATTGCAACTGTTGTGAATGATCACTTAACATTCGAGGAATATCATAACGATGCGTCCCAGCTTTTTCATATCTGAAATAAAAAACAAAATCGATACAGCTCTTTATTTTAAAAATAATAGGTAACTAGTTAAAAAAGATTATTATGTTCTAGTCAGTTGCATGTATAGTGTATTTATTTATACTTAAACCAAAAAAAAACAGTCATAAAATTTTCGGTAGCTGACACGCGTCTTTATTTACACAACTAAACTTTTAATACCGCCGGAAATACGTTCGAAAATGTTTTTCCATGTTAAAATAATTATTACTGATTTGTTCCAAATACTAAAAAATTTATAAACAGAAATCTTCTCTATTGATAACCTTCTAACAAAATAATTTAGTGCAAAAAATTGCTTTGTTTTAGAAAAATGCCTATATTCAGATAATTTTTTAATTAACTTATCTCAACATAAAGCATGGTTTTTGAACATTCTCAAAAAAGCCCGGCGAAAGAAATGTTTTTATGGGATACTTAGGATATTTTATGTTTTTTTTTGCTACCGGAGATTTATGACTGGCTTTTTGTTAGTTTAAATATGAATAAATACACTTTACCAGGAAAATTAAAAATACGTTGTGGATTGCAGTCCGACCCACCTAGGCTACTGTCATGCTGGTAGATACAAGTATCAATAGGATTATCCTCTATATTCCTTCTTAAATTTATGTCCACTTATATTTTATGAACTAAATTAGGTAATAAAAGGTACTTTATTTAAAGTTATTTCGAAAAGCATTAAGTAATTGTTTTATTAGTTTCCCAGTAGAAGGTGCAGACACAAAATTATTAAGGGCAATGACATCAAGGTCTGTAAGGGGATTTACCAACTTACAGCTCTGCAAGAATCAAAAAATTAAAGAGTTTAACAGTTTCCCAGGGAAAAGGGGAGTATTTATATTGCCCGAATGGGCGAGATTTCATGTATTAATATGTAAATCATTGCAATTTTTGTTCATTGATTGATGATTATAAAATAGACTGTTTATATTTACTCTAAAATATATGTACCTTTTACTGACCTTCTTATATTCTCCATTTTTTTCCAAAGCTTACCGACATGCATATTGGTTTTCGCTAAGGTGATCGATCTTTTGTTTCTGCTAAGGCGTGAGCGGATTCAAATTTATTTCTACAGATCAAAGAATTTATAAGAGTTGTAACGTTTCACAGCTGAGACGTAATAGTATCTCGTTCATCTTAAGATAATAAACAATATTAGATATATTGAAAAACATATATTATTTTTTAATTAACCAAAAAATATCCTTTGAACGGTCTTTGAAAGTCACAGTCAACTTTTGAATTCCCTAAATGAGCTATGCTGCATATTACATACTGTGAGAGAGTAAAAGTTGTATAAAAATTAAATAAATTTTTAAAATTAAACCCGAGAAACTCAAAAAGAAAAATGTAATTTAGATACCGGTCCAAAGATAATTTTTAGTGCATTAATACATCTTCAAGGAAAATGGATATAAAAGAGACCAAATGATAAAAGGAAAATACGAAATTAATCTACATTCTAAGGAAAAAATAGAAACTGATTACGGGTATGGATCACCAAATACTGTGACTATCTATGCTTGTACAATTTAACTAGTTTCATACTGGTATACAAATCACACAGAGCTTTAAAAATTGTGAATTCTTAATGCGAAAAAGTAATTCGAAAGTTTTTTTTATCGACTAAACTGGCTAAAAAAAGTAGATGTTTATATATTTATATGGACAAGAATCTGGGTCGAATTGTAACTTATAAATTTAAAGAATAGTATATGCAAGTCTATGGCATCAATATTTTTAATTTCTAAGTAATTTATTTTAAAAGTTTTGTTGTTTGATGTTGCATACATTTATTTCATTCCGTCGATAAACTTTTAGAATATTAGAGAACCATTAAAACGCGACTGTTCTTTAGTTATTTTTGAGAAGTAGATAATGTAAGTAATTTATTTATTTTATTAATTCTTCTTATATTTAAACAAGTGACTAGTCTGACAAGTTTATTTTATTGGTTTAAAAAGTCAGTAACCATGGTTACTTACTAGATGTTTTTCTCAATCGATAATGGCCAGATTATATGTGCAAAACTTCTTCCTAATTACACTTGTTTACGCAGCAAAAGATTGTGTTATTAATTTTTAAATTCGATGTTTTGTTCTTTACCTAATCCCAAATTTAACTTTTTTGCATACGAACCTGGAATTTATATTATACATATTTTTAAAAACTTGTGTCATCAAAATATTGAAATAAATATTACTTAAGCTAAATTTCGACGTATTGTTTTAAAACATTAATCTTTAGCAACCTTCTTTATTCATGTAGAAAAAGCCCATCTGATAAACAATGTACCAACAATTTTTTTAAATATTATTAATTATTAAACAATACCTAATTTACCAGTAGCGCTCTTAAAAAAATGAATATTACAATATTTGCATAAAGACCAATAAAAATTTTATTCAATTTAATTTTAATTTTGTCAGAGGTACAGTAACGGCCAATAAATCGTGGGCAATTCTTTTTCCCTTTCGTAAAATAGGCTTATGCCACCTTCTACTAAATATAAATACCTGTTGAAAAACCTAATAAACAGGTGTCCGTTGTCAGTGTTTAAAAATATTTTTTGAAATGCCAAACTTAACTTTGGATCAAAAAGTATTTTATTCATTATATTGAGCAGAGACGTTGGCCAGAAAGGGGATGTGGCGGAAGAGCTTAACATCCCAAAGAGTACTATTTGTTTTGTTAAAAAAAATGGAAGGAAACACACTCCATTGAGAGAAGAGCTGGAAGTGTTGTTTTGAGAAAACAACCATTTAAATCTGTAGTTACAGCAAAAACGGAAAGCAATTTCCCAGCATCGGTTAGAACAGCACGGCAAAGAATAAGACAAATATCCGAATTGCGCTGCTATCCGGCAGCCTTAAAACCGTTTTTAACAAATGCAAATAAAGAACAACACATTGGATTTGCTCTACAATTTTCCTTGGAACCTCCGATTTTTTGGGAAAATATAATATTCACCGATGAAAAAGTGTTTCAGTCGTGCTAAAATTGGATACTTAAGGTATACAGGCCTCAAGGAACACGATTTGATGAAAAATATACCCAAAAGGACAGAAGTAGTGGGCGATTTTCGGTAAATGTTTGGGGGTGGCTGAGTGCACAAGGACCTGGTGTATGTTATTTTATCGGAGGGCGGTTCAATGCAGAGGTATATATAGATCTACTACAGAATATCATGCTCCCTTCTGTACTGGATCGATTTCCGGACAGAAATTTTATCTTTCAGCAAGATAAGTCTCGTGGTCATATGGCCCGGCAAGTCAATGAATGGATGGCAGAGCAGCGTATCAGGGTTTTACCGTGGCCCGCACGTAGTCCGGATTTAAATGTTATGGAAATGTTTGGGGCTTATTAGTTAAAAAAATAAATAGGGAAAATGAGTTTAGGCCGCAAAATGTCAACGAACTTAAGGATACAATTTTAGAGGCGTGAAATGAGTTAGAGGAAATCCGGACTACGCCCGGGCTTTGGTCCATTCGATGCCTGGAAGGCTAAACTTTTTTTAAATTTATTTATTAATTTGTTAGTTTTAATAAAACATAAATATTTTTTTTACCTTTTGCTTTATTTATAGTTATTTAAAGCAAAACAAGGTGAAAAAGCGCGATTTACAAAAATTGGTAAAAAGTGAAAATTTTGACAAATTTTTTGCCCAAGGTTTAATGGCCGTCACTGTACATAATATTCTTTTAGCAAACGTGTTTTTTTCTTACAGGGCGGCACTTACCAAAAATTAAAAAAAGACGTTATATCTAATACGACCTTTTGGAGAAATAGGCTGTTAAAATATATAATAAAAATTGCAGGTACATATTTAAATAATTGGACTTGGAGATGATATTTAAAAAACGCTTCATAAATAAATTACATGACTCTTTCCTGCGTAAATAAGTAATATCAATAAGTGTTTCTGTTTTTAGGAATGTATAGAAATAATGTCAGAAAAAAATAAAAACTAGAATTCCCAGTCTTTTTAGATATGTTACATTTAAAGTTTGAAATTTGCTCATATCGACATTAACCGGATAATCGAATTAAAGAAATTTAAGGTTAGTTCTTGTTAGTTATGATTATATTAATTTGGACATTAATTGGGTTATGTTCAGATTAACTTGATTTCAAACATTAACCGTAACAGATATATCAGAAGTAATGATTATATATAAATACATATTGTACATAAAAATAGTAATTTTTACCAGTAACCCGAGATGTATGGCCAAGACAGCAACTTTCGCTTCTTGAGGTAATGTATCATCATTAATCGCTAATCTAAGTGCCCTAGCAGCCTTTGCGTTCCCCATATGTCCCAAACATACACTGGCGACATCTAATCGCTTGGTTTTAACACACATCCGTGCTAGACTTGTCCATACTCCTTGACTTTGTACTAATTTTATGGATTTGAACGCAGCATCCATATTTCCTAAAATGATCGTTTATAAAAAATACGTTAAAATATTTTGCAATATATAATTAACAAAGCTGGTGTTACTAGTAGTCTTTATCTACAAAATAATATTTAAATAAAGTCTATTGTTAATCTTGACAATATTTAAGAACACATTAGGTCTTCGTCAGATTGTGTTACTTTTTTAGTTTTGCTTTAACTAATAGTGGGCTTTCTAAACCTTATTATTGTTGTCAAAAATTCAATTTAATGGCACTAGTTTTTAAAACCTTACACTTTTAACACTAGTATTAAAAATAATTTACTGTTAATTCTTGTGTCAAAATAAATTGAATCAAGTTGTAGAATAAAATAAAAATCACTATATGTATTTACTTTAGTGATTAGTATTTATATGTATGGTACAATTCATACAATTCGAATGGTTGATTCATTGAGATTTTTCATTTGTAATGTATGTTTGTTCAGCAGATATCTATTTAAAGTTGACGAAAACTTTTTTGCGCGATTATGTTCTTATTTTCCAAAGAATCTATTATACAGATTAATTCATAAGGACTTTGGGTCTAGGTTTTATTAAAAGCATGAAAAACAAAATCAATCAATATTTTGAATAGTAATTATTGATATTTATAGCGCAGTTAAGAGTTTTTTTGATATGGCCATACCCACATTTTTCTTATATTTTTTCATTGCAATATTGTTGATGTCATAACCTGACACTGACAGCAGCAAGTCTGGTGTATAGGGGTTTTGGGTAAAAGAACAAAGCTTTAAAAGTTATTAGGAACCCGATTTTAACGTAATCATACATAAAATCTTGTATGTTGTACGTACATAAACATAGCTTTATTGGTTTCGTAAGTTTATAGTCTTGCCCACTTGCTCGCTCGGCCATAAAAAAACTTTCCAATAAAGCCATGCTTTATGTACTTATATTATAAACAGGTGCTACCACATTAGGTGTGTGGATTATGAAATAGTACGAACTGAATAAGAGACATAATACCAAACAAATTATTTTTTTTTAATAATAGTAAGAATTTTCTCTTGTTTTTTTCGTTACATATTTCCTGAGTTTTTACTTTTATTAAATAACTTAGGAACTTACCTAGGCTTAAATTGTAACTGAAATCAATAACAGCTTCTTTCGTTTTTTCATCACAATCTTCTAAACCGTTAAAATCATTCATTATATCTCGGACAATACTTAATTTTTGCAATGTTATAATATAAGGTATGGATACGCCCAATAACATTGTATCTGATTCCACTGGCCTTACGTCATGGATTTTTATTTCATTGTCAGGTAAGACAAACATGGTAACAATTATTTGGTCTTCATTCTTCAATAATTTGGATTCATCTGAAATAGATATGGTAAAATACAGTGAGTGTAAACAAAGCATCTTTTAAATATTTTATATGGAACAAAAGTTCTGGGAGGAATCTTATATCTTAATTATACTTTGCAAGATCTCTCAACTAGGTCAGTTGCTTAGAACTCAAACTCATTGCCTACCGGCCCGATATCGTTATACCTTTCGATGTTAAGTTTACGGGATGTCGCACGTATGCGATAAAGTCGCCCAAGTTAGTTAAATACTCTTCACAAAAATAAATCAGCGTTATTTTTTTTTCTTAAAGTTATGGCTAAAAATTATTGATCAGAACATAAGTAAATTTATTTTAAAGAAATTTACACTGCAGTGTGTTCATTTATTGCGAATAGTTATAATTTCTGGCAGGTGAATACCCTAATGCATACAGGGGGTAGTTGACATTAAAGTGACATTTTTTTAGGTAAAAACCAACATCGATGAATTGCTTAAAAATATGTGAGTAGGTTTTCACAAAACCAAACAAAATTTCAAAAGACAGACGTGGGTAGATACAAAGGGGCGGGACAGGGTTAAAAATTTGGGTCAACAAACGTTGATATGGCATTTGTTTATTACGATGTGTTCATTTAATACCAATAGTTACAATACCTCGCAGCGGACACCCTAGTGTATACGGAGTAAGGGAGGTGAAAGTGGTTATTTTTTTTTCAAATATAGGCCGTCATCGATGATATGCTTAAAAATATGTCAGGTGAGTAGATATTTACATAACCAAACAAAATCCCAAAAAGCAAACACGAGGGTAGATACAAAGAAGGAGGCGGACAGGGGTAAAAATTGAGGTAAAGACCGTCATTGGTGATATGGCATCTTTCCATTGCAATGTGTTAATTTAATGCCAATGGTTACAATCCCTTGCAGACGGACACGGATAACGGATTTTACCCGAATAAAAACACTTTCACCCTTTATATCTAGATTCTGTATCCACTAGGGTGTCTGCCTGCGAAAAATTGTAACTATTAGCAATTAATGAACTCACTGCAATGGAGAATTGTCATATCACCGTTGACGGTCTTTTACCCAAATTTTTACCCCTGTCCCGCCATGTGTCTTTGGATTTTTTTTTTATTATGTGAATACCCACTGACATATTTTTAAGTATATCATCGATGGCAGCCTTTACATAAAAAAACTGCCGCTTTCACCCTTTATAACTACCCCCTGTATCCACTAAGGTGTCTGCCTGCGAGAGATTGAAACTATTGGCATTAAGTAAACACATTGCAATGGAGAAATGCTATATCAACGTTGACGGCCTCTTACCCAATTTTTTGCCCCTGTCCCACCACCCCCGTTATATAATATACTCACAGCCTATTGCGATTTTGTTTGTTTATGTGAATGCCTACTCATCTGACATAGTTTCAAGCATATCATCGATGACGGTCTTTACCTGAAAAAAAATGCCTTTTTCACCCCTTATAACTACCACATGTATCCACTGCCTTCGAGAGATTGTAGCTATTGGGAATGGATTGAACACATTGTAATGGAGAAATTTCATATCACCGATGACTGTCAAATCTCGACTCCTTTTCGGATAGACTATAAATTAGGCTGTAATAAATGCAACAGCTTATACACACATGGGTAGACAGGAATACATTTAAATATTATATTTAAAGCACTATATATAATTAGATCGACATGTTGGAATCAGTTTAAATTTACCAACATAATAACAACCTTATAATAAATTTATTCCATCCTATCCTAATATAAATAGATGTACCCCATGATTTAAGTTATAAAGCTTAAAAATTTAGGAATTTTACGAAACTGCAATCACATTTTTTTGTAAAAATACAGTGATAGAAATCAAGCTAATTTGTTTTATTTATTTACGATTTTACATTCGAAGTAAGCCTACACGCTTGAAGCTGGCCTATGTTCGGCAGCTCTGGTTTTACTTCTTCTTTTTGCAAAAACTGACATTTTTAAAGACATTTTTTTGTAGCAAATTGCTTTTTAAACTCCAATTTCTTTTCTCTAGGTTCATTAAGGACTGTCTTTATTCCCCGATGCCCATTTTTCTCATAATATTCCTGCCAAAATAATTTTGAATAAGCGCTTTAGTCTCTGGACCATATCAAAGCCTCCGACTAATTGAGAAATTGATGCTATTGCAATGTACACCTAGGTCTAGGTATTCCACAATGCAGTAACGCGCCAGTTAACTGGTTTCTGTCGGGGCCCGTTTTTGTCCTCATGAGTCTAAACTATGCCCACCGCACGTGTAATTGGAAAAATAGGGGTTAAGAATCAGCCCAACACGTCAAAAACACTTCCACAACACATATAGATCCAGAAAAAGCTTTGTAACTCTCAACGCACGTGTTTACTGGTCGCAGGACAAACATGTTATAAGAAGGATGTATTTGCCATTTGATTTCTCGACTTCAGATGTTTATAAAACCTTTCTTTTTTTCCAAGCTTCGCTGCAATTTTTTTTCACCCTAGAAATATAATGTTCATAATCATCTAGCTGCTTTTGTGGCTGACATACCAGCCTCTCACCGTGGAGACCCGAGTTCGATTCCCGCATTACTACACTGTACTTTTTTATAGTTCGTTACATCACAGAAGGTAGTATTAAACCACTGTGTAGTATTCCTGCCGGGTAAACCCTCTCAACATGTGCTTGGGAAGGCGAATTAAGCCGGTGGTCTCACAAATCTGGGTAAAAGCAGTTGGTACGCAACACAGATGTGTGCGAAAGGGAGACTATGCTCTAAGTAGAGTATGGCACAGTAAGAATCGTCTATACATTTTTTGTCATTTCTTAACCTCTATACAGTAATATATTCCGAATTGTTTATTTAATTTATGGCAAATCTAACTTACTAAATTCTGTATGTTCAGAAACAAAACCTTACTAATAAAAATTATTTTTAAAAAATAGAAAGGACTTGTATAGTTTGAAGAAGGAACAGGAGAAGTCAAAAGATCTTTGATGGAGAAAGGAATAGTCTAGAAATCTCTAAGCCTTGTTTAAAGTCGATGCAAGAGTTAAGTTAATTACAAAACAGTTAATTTAATTAGATACTAAAAAACTTAATTTTATCCTTACCCTTTTTTCTTACATATTCAAACCCTTTTTTTGTACTCGGACCTCTTATTTTTCTAGCATTACAAATCAATAATCTACCATCATTTTCACTCCAATATATGGATAAAGGAATTCTATTTTTACAAACATTATTAAATGTACTATCCAATTCCGTTTCATCGTTGTTTTGCTCATTATCTTTTTCTTGATCTGTATTAAAGTATTCATTCATAGAATACTTTTCAACATCATCATATTTTCGAAAATCATAAAATACTATTACATCACTTTCAATATCCCAAATATACAACTTGCCGTCTGGTACCAAATTTGATGCTGCAAGTGTCATTGCAACCCTATTACCTAAAAATTATAATTAAATTTGTATTTCTATAGTTACAAAAATTAAACAAACTATACAAATTAATTAATAAAATTTTTATTGTCTACCTTTCTTATTAAATTTATTCAAGTTAATAATTTTATGCAAAAATAAATAAACTAACAAAGAAAATAAGGATAATATAAACTAATATAAACATGGGACATACTAGTCAATCATATTTTATAATTATTGCCAGCTGAGGGCAGTTCAAAAACTACTTCACGCTGAATTTCACCATTTTTTACCCCCTCCCTTCATTCGTCACACCGCGTCACACTCTATGCGACCCCCCTATAATTATTACAGCTTTTTTGACGATCGGACCCCCCTATAAATAGTACCTTTCGATTTAAAAATAAAAAAAGGCATCGGTTGCGTCCAACCACATTACTAGTGCCGGTGCCGAAACAAACATAAGCAAATATGAATAGTTGAATTAAGCTATTGTAACGACAATGTATTCATCAAAATATTATATATGTACACACTTAATACAAATGACTTTCTATGGTGACAGAAAAATAAAATTGAAGAATCAAGGAAGAATTATTTTATGAACTGCGAACGTCACGCTTTCTTAGATCCCCGTCCCCTCTTGTCACACTAAGCGATACCCCCCTGCTATGCGAACGTATTTTATGAACGGCCTCCTATTAAATATATTAACATATTTATTAATAGCTATTTAACAAGGGCTGAGATCATCACCGTCATTTAATGCATTTTTTGGCAATCGTTTTGTTATTAAAATTTGGATCAATTTTTTTTTCAGGATTTATTTTAGTTTTATATATTTTTATATGTTTAATTGGTTTTATTCGAAAATTATAAATAGACTCAATGTTTGTTTTGTGTATTTTTAGTTGTTTATTAATAGAAAATCATGCAATTATGGGGGCTAGGAATGAATAATTTTGTACGTGTAAATGACACTCATAAATAAACGATCGCCAAAAAAGTAATTAAACATCCATAGTAGAAAGGTAAATCAATGTATAAGATTACAATGTGGGGCCTTTAGTTGTATGTCTAACTTTAAAGGTTGGAAATCATCAGTCAATCATTATTTTAAATACAAAAGATATTTCCTAATATCAAGCAAATTTAACGTAATAAATTTATAATAATAATAATAATTATTATTATTATAATAACAATAATAATAAATAATTGTGTCCTAATCAAAAAAATCTAGTTAGTTCTGTAAGATACTATCTAAAAAAAGGAGATTTTAATATTGAATATATAATAGTTTATAAAAAATCACCTTAGGATTATATTTTTAAAACCTCCTAGGGCAGCCCACAAAAGCTTAAGTACTAGATAGGTACCATGTTTTTTATATTTAACCTACTTTAGTCCAGCTCCGTCAATCATGTCAAAATACGGAAACAAGCAATTATTGCTTTCTACCATACTTTTCAAACAGCGTGGAAGTGCTACCACGGGCGTTATACAAATAACTGCTGTGCTGTCCTACCCTCCATTCTACATAATGTCATTTAGATGGAATCTGCAGTTTATTATGGAATCTCATACACGCACATCGACATATGGTGTTTACTAGCTGTCACCCATTTAGTTATGATGCGCCCAGCGTTGCTAAACTTCGATAATCTGACAGGAAGTGGTTTTTAACGCATTGATACTTAGTAGGAGAGCTAGTGAACCGTCCGACTAACCCATTTCCCACAAAGCTAAAAACTTTTTAAATATAATTTAATTATCGGCCAATAATGAAAGTACCGTTCTGGCAGGCATCCCCCGGTTACTTCATCATCCCTTAAAAGTTTTGAAAATGTCAAAACAAAAAATTTAAGCTGCTTCTACTTTCGATATAATGTAATTTACATATTTGTTAGTCGAAAAAAAAAATGACAACCTATTTTGATGGTTACAAGTATGTGCCAGACGATCGTAAACTTGTCGTCGGGATGGCAATTTATAACCTGCCCATCCACAAGGCTAAAATTTTAAGGGCTTATTCTTTCAATAGTTGGAAAAGTATATTTAAACTCAGTGGCGGCTCGTGAGATTTATTGTTGGGGGGGGGACAAAAAATATAATAGAAAAAAGTGTGATTAAGCCTTATTTAAATTTAAAGTCCATTCTTATGTCCTTTTTATTAGAAAACGAATCAGTCACTTTATTATCAAAGTCAGGTATAGATTGTATAATTTTTTTTTCAATTGATAAAACAGCTAGGGCATTAAGCCTGTCTTGCAGCATCGTATTTCTCAAAAAAGTTTTTATGCGATTTAATGTTGAAAAACATCTTTCGCATTCACTTGTTGACATTGATGTTGTACAAATAATATCTGCGAGTTAGTAAGTTTCTGTAAACACAGTTGGTTGTTAGTTCAGTTTTTAATTTACCACTGTCAAGCATCGAGTCCAAGCTGTAATTTCGTTCCTAAACAATATGCACACAAAACAAAACAATTTATTTGTGACCGGACAACCACAAATCCACTTATATTTATCGTAAATATTTTTGTTGAACACCCTATTATATGTTCTAGTTTTACTTGAACTTGAATAGTTTATATTTAAATCAGGAGTAGATCGACCATTCTGTTTAACTAAAACTTTCTGTTCAAACGTCAAGGGACCGTTCTCTAAGAGGTAGGGAACCGAATTTATTTCGGATTCCATTATAAGAAATACTTAAACATTCACCAATAATTAAACTTCATAAAATTATTATAATGCATTTCCGCGCGCAAACCACAAAAGTCAAAACCGCTTTTACTGGTAGTTGGAGACACGCAAATTTGTGCCCATCATTAGGCTTAAAATTGCGAACGCCGAGGATGTCCGATGCTTCGCGATTATGGGCTCGAAAGAGCACAATTCGAGTGTTCCCCGGAAATTAGTTTTGAGTGCGTTAATGCTCGATCCTCGCAGGTGGCGTGTAGGAAGTAACTTTTGAGTATACTTCATGGCAATAGACATAAACTCGAAGAAATAAATATTACAAAAATATTAGAATTAGAATTAAATAATATTTTTAAACAAAGGGTGGGCATTCCCATGTGCCCATAAGACTCACTGTTAAACTGCCAGACTATTCTGATGGTGGCAAGGGTCTTCCAGACCAGTATATAAGAGTCAGGGCACTCGACGAGAGTGCGAGCGCAACATACTCGTATGAGCTTTCATGTGAGAAAGAGAGGATATACCTTTTGTGTATTGGATATTTTAACGGAAAAAGAGAGCCCGCATAAAATGCTGAGGCGTATTTATGTGAGTCAGTGAGATGAAAGTACTGTAAGTAAGATTTGCGTACCCAACTAAACAAGCAAACTGAATAAAACTAAAGAATTAAAAAAATTCTTAACTTATCAACAATTTTTTTATCACAATTTATGCTCTTGTTTACTCGAGAAATACTTGATTTTTTTGTTATTTTATTTGTTAACATAAATAAAAACTTAAACTTTACATGTAACTTTGTTTGTCTTTTATTTAAGTAATCTTTTATCATATCCTCACAATACACAATAAATATATGCTCTCTTTCTGACAATAAAGCTCATACGAGTCTGTTACGCCCGCACTTTCGTCCAGCTCCCCGACTATTATATACCTACTGGTCCGGAAGACCCTTGCAACCATCAGAATAGTCTGGCAGTTTAAATATACTTTTCCAACTATTGAAAGAATATGCCCTTAAAATTTTAGCCTTGTGGGAGCAGGTTTTAAATTGCTATCTCGACGACAACTTTACTGCCGCCTGGCACATACTTGTAACCATCAAAATAGGTTGTCAATTTTTTTCATCTCACACATATGTAAATTACATTATATCAAAATTTTAGCTGTGTGGAAGCAGCTTAAAAAAATTGACATTTTCAAAATTTTAAGGGATGATGAAGTAACTGGAGGACACCTGCCAGAACGGTATTTTCATAACTAACCAATAATAAAATAATATTAAATTTTTTTTAGCTTTGTGGGATATAGATTAGTCGGATGGTTCACTGGCTCTTAGACTAACAAGACAGTTTTTAACACATCTAGTGAAGTATTTTAAGTTTCTATACATTACACACAATTTTTTGGCTAGCATCGTTTACTTGCTCTAAGCGCGGATTCAGGTTTCTGACACTGACATACATTTTCATAGTAAATAAAGTGTATTTGGTTCAAAAGAAATTCAGAGATAAAAATGCCGCGGAATCTGTTTATTTAACGCATAATATACAAGAAACTTCTCTTCCTCTACCCTCCTCTAATTTGGTATGCATGTAGAAAATATATAAACGATAATTTTTTAATAAACATAAATTTAAGTAATCTTAGAAGATCAACTTAAACCTTGATAAAAGAAAAAGTGATGACTAAACGTGTTTCAAAGGTAATAATGGTTACATTTTAAAAGCTCTAGTAAATAACACCCAATTATAGATCAATGTTTTATCATTTAAATAATAGCCACTTTTAATAAGTTTTTTAGATTTTTTAAAAACAGATTAAAGAAAATAAGTAAAAATGTAAAGAAAAGGGTTTAAAAAATAAAGTGTATCTTAAATAATAAAATACGAACTCAAAATAGGTCTAGTGCTTAACAAACTCATTAATAAACTATTATAAATATTAGTGTTGTTTCTTTAGTCAATAAATGAAAACCTACTAAGAAGATTTAACAAAAATTCACTCTTTATGCAATTTCTAGCCATTACTGGATTTTCTAGACGAATCGTCATATTATAATAATGACTGTATTTACATCTTATTATGCTTTTGTTGCGAACGTGTAATGCAATATTTCAAAAATACAATATGGTGTCCCTTAGAAAAATATGTTGAAAGTGGTTAAGGTATCAGAAAAGCCAAAGGCTTCTTTTAAAAGAGACTTTATAGTTCTACTGAATCGGTTAATAAAAAAATTATTTTTACAAATCAGAAAAAAATGAGAAAGAAATAGGGTTACAGCATATTTTCGAAAATGTAACATTTTAGTTTTTATTTAATATTTTAAAACAAGAACAGGCTAACACCTGATGAGAGCGTGATTAAGTTATAACATCATGGTCCAAAATTGTCTAACACTTCAAGATTCTAATATTATTATATGCATTACCAATTTGAAACAAACGCACTGAATAACATAGTCGGACTGACCGCTGGCTATTCACACATTATCTAATTTACCTCTTGAGTTAGTTTTAGCTTGAATTATTTCTCCAAAATCGTCGATCATATCACCCATATTTTTAACTGGCGTAAGTAATTTAGGTTGATCCTCCAACAAATCATAAATTTTTAGATATCCTTCCATAGTTGATATTGTAAGATAGTTGCTTGTTACATCCATGCCAAGAGGCTCTCCTTCATTGGGATTTGAAATAATTTGTGAAATAATACTTCCACTGGAGGTATAAAGGGTTATTCTTTGTGTACTTAGGGCGATTATTGTTGTACGATACATAATAATACCATCATTTTCACAATGAAAACTCGTACTGAATGTAACGGAAAACTCACAATAGTTTTCACCTAAAAGTAACAATTTTTTTTTATAATTTAATTTGAGTTTTTTGGTACTACAAAATTTTAAATATAAATATGTTGGCATTTTTTAGAAGAGTGAATTTTTAATAAGGGTACAAGTATTTCAGTTCAGTTTACGAAACAAAGTAGAAGCTGTTCTGGCACCCAAAATTTAACAGCAAACCACCAGTTCCATTTTTTAAAAATTGTGCATACAGTGGCGGTTGCTCCATAAGGCCGTAAGGCTGTAGCCTCCATAGACAAGATGTAAATATCCAATAAATCAAAGATGATATTTTGTAATAAATCATCCAAACATATTAACTTTAACTTTATTAATTTCCCGTTGCCAATTGCCTGACACCCAGTCTAAATCGCTCGAATTTGCGCTATAGATTCCTTTTTTATATTGGGGCAGTCCACGAAGGCTGAAGGTCTAAGTACTAACGTACCATGGGTGTCTTAAGTATGGTAAGATGGCGTTTATTCACAAGGGACTTAAATATTCGAAAATGTGGAGAAGGAAAAACGTCTGCCGGAAGCAGGTTCCATAGTCTGGTTCCTCTAGGGATGAAGGAACGAACAAACGAAGAATGTAAAAACTGCATAAAAGTGGCACTACGTGTTACTTTGTTGGGAGCTTTCGGAGGAGGAATTATACTGGATAACTGATCGGAGCAGAAGCCGTGAAAATATCAACAAAAGGGCGATGGATTCCCTGTAGATCCTCGGTGGGCAAGAGAAGGAAGCGTTCCTGTAAGCGTGAGATTATTAATAAGAAGAGCAGCTCTTCTTTAAATAAAATCAAGAATGCTAAGAGTTGTAGGAGACGCCATTCCCCTGACATGAGAACAATATTCCAAATAGGGTCTGATTTGGGATACACAGAGCGTATACAGATTAGAAGAAGAAAAATACTTTTTGGCTCGAGGAATCCAAGCTTTTTCGAAGCTGCTGAGGCTTTGGATGTAATGTGTTTATGCCAGTTAAGGTTATTCTCAAAAGTAACGCCACAAGATTGGACAACTCTTGAAACTTCTCTGCAGAACATTGGAAATCCTTTTTTGTGACAGCGAACATGACTGTATTTTGGTGGCATTAAACTGAATAAGATCTTTGGCGCCCCAATCCAAGGTTAGTTTAAGGTCTTTTGGAAGAGATATCTGAATTACCCTGTTCTTGTCTTCCGAATCAGGTGTACAGGTTGACTTAAGAACTGAATATTAGAATGGAGGGTACTATCGTTAGCAAAATTATGAACAGGATTGATTGTGGAAAAGAGGCGATCGTTAATGTGAAGAAGAAACAGAGTTGGTGCCAGTACTGAGCCCTAGGGCCACCAGCATTAATTTGGTAAAAGTTGGAAGAACTGCCATCTACAATAACTGATATACATTGATTAAAAAGGAAACTGGGCAGCCAAGAACAAAACGTAGGTAGAAGACCGTGGGAAAGAAGTTTGTAAGGGAGTCCGTCATGCCAGACCTGGTTAAAAGCGTGCAAGAGGGACTTGTTCCAGTTGTGCGAGTCAAAGGAAAGAAAATCTGCTGTGGATTCATTCTGTCTGTCCTGTAAAAGTTTGTTTTTCCAAATACTTCAAGATTTGAGAATTAATGAATTTTTCCATTACCTTATAAACAACTAAAAGAAGAGATATGGATCTGTAGTTAAAAGGGAGGGATCTTTTTTTGGGGGCAAGTTGGACAAAGAAAGGAATTTGTCCTTATTCGATGGTTAAAACTGTCTTTGGCTTCTGAGATGGTTTGATTATACTGATATTTTGATTGGATGCTGGCCTGTCGATTTTAGGGACTAGGGGTTTGAAGAAACTTTTTGTGAGCTTTGGTTTTTTGGAGTTTTGTTAAAGGATTTGAGAAACCACGGTTTGCGATTTGGGGTTCTCTTTAGTATGAGGTATATAGGTCTCAATTCCCAGTTGAATTGTTTTGGTAAGTTGTTTGCCAGACGGTGCGTGGAGGCATGCATTCAGTTACTTCAGTATGATACAGTGACCAAGGCATGATCTGAGAGACCAAGGGGAGCAGATAGTGATGCTTGGTAGAGTTAAGGGTTGAAAGTAAGAAAAAAGATCCAGGGGGTTTGAATTATAAGTGGAAACCCTAGGGAGGTAGGTAGGGTCCATAATTAAATTCGTGAGTTAGTTACTGATTGGGAAGATTTCGGCTTCTCTGCCTTGAGTGTCAGTTTTTCTAGAAGCTAGCTAGTCCTTATTGTGAACATTAAAATTCCAGAGGACGACTTCTTTGGCCAATGAAAACTGGGAATTAATAGTGTCAATCTTTATTAAAAAAAGTGAAAAACTTGGTATGAAAAATGTCAGATAGGGACCGGTATATACAGCAGATGAATTTGGTAGAAGATCTAAAGGTTAGTTTAAGCCAAAAAATATCAGGCCTACCTGATTCGGGGCTAAAAACCCTATCACAAGCGTACACAAGCGCACATTCATACTTGGGAAAGGAGGTGGTTGGTTGATGTGTTGTTTGAAACTTATTTGGGTTTCAGTAAAATGGAGTATTTGGGGTCTGGATGATAAAAGATAGTTATGAACAGAGTTTATGTTGAAGTTAAGCTCTAATATTTGTAAATGAGTTTAAACTTTTCGATGGTGATCCCCTTACCCGGAGATCCGACTGGAGGTGTATTTTACCTCCGGAATACTTTACTTTCGGTGTGCCATCATCATTATTGTTTATGATAGAGAAAAAGAAAGAAAAGGAAGAAGGAAAACTGACTCACACACCCAGAACTCAAAACGTCCGAGGAGACTTTATGAGTCTTTTAAAGGGCAAGTGGGTGGTATCGCCTTAGGCGAAAAAAAGCTCCTCTGCCACTTGTTACCGATGTTTTACGTGGCGAAAATTATTTTCCCCGTTTGCCTGAACCTGCAGCCTATGTGTCGTATTCCCTCACCAGCGAGCTATTTCATACGAGATTTAAAACGCGAGAGGGCAATTTTCCGCCTTCGGCCACGATTGATTTGTTGTGTGGGGCATCGTTTTATTCGTTGCTGCCTTGCTTCCTTGTGTTTAAATAATAGAAGGAATGGCAAATAATGTATAGATTTTTTTGAATGGTGAGTTTTCTCGACTTTCGCTCGCTGACAAGGTACTTATAGATCGAAAGACCTATTCCAGATCTGAGGCTGATAAAGGCAATTTTTAGAAATACGTTTACAACAAAAATTTATATAAATGCGGCTGTAACATGATATACGTTTTAGTTTGTTTTCCATGTTTATTGTATTATTCAGAAGGGACTAAAAAATAGAATGTCGTAGCACACATTTTTTTAGTTCCATACATAAAACTGAACATAGGGAATACTTTGTATTAATATAAAATACACCAGAAATATATATCGTATGATGTTCTTTTTTAAAATAGCCCCCAGATATAATAAGACACAAGCCGTCAGTGGGTGCATAGAACGTAAAAAATCAATATCCGTAGAAGAGTTATCTTTTCCTTGTTTTTTGTATAAAAAACCTTTAAAAATACCATTTTTTTCCTTTTTTAGTGAAAAATTTTGACTTAGATGTAATGTAATTGCGAAACTGTCAACAGGACTTCTGTAAAGAATCGACAAACAAAATAGTCTTAGAAAACCGCTAAAATTGATCATTTTTCGCAGTTGTTATACTTTACACTCCTATTTTGGACGACGTAGCATATTAACTGTCATTGTCCGATTTAAATTTAGTGACCATATTATTAAACTTTAAATTTTATTCTACAACTTATTATCTTTGATTTCCAAATAAATATGGCGAAAAGTGTAAAAATCGGCTTTAAACATTACGCTGAACACGCGATTTTGCTCTTGATGCACAATAGTGAAGGAGGATTAAAGGAAGCAAGGGGAAATGCTTTAAGTTTTTTATGCATTTGCTTTTATCAAAATAAAATTTGCAGAAAAATGTTGAATTAACAGATGTTATAAATATAAGTTGCCTCCTTTTTGGTCACTTTTCGTAATGCAATTATACTAAAAAAAAGCAAAAGTATAAAATAGTTTAAATATACCGTAGCATCAAAAAACATGTAAATATGCACGATCAACACCTGACATAACTATATCAAGTTTTTAAAATTATTTTAAAATAAAACCAAAACTCAATAAGTAATTTTAGTTTGTTTACAAATAAAATCAATAATGGCGAAATACCGAAAAAACCTACCTGTGAATCCGTTACAAACATACCTTCATTATGACTTTGCATCTTATCTGTTTTCCAACTTATGTTATAAACATTAATAATTCTTCCATTAGAAAACACAATAAAATCTTCAGATATAGCCATATCACTTACTTGAGACTCGAGTTCCAATAAACGATTACTTTTATTCGTTTCAATCCAAATTTGATTAGCAGTTTTTTGCGTGGCCCAAATTTTATCCGAAAACGTACTACACACAGTTTGTTCTTTCATTATGTAAATAGAGGTTACACAGTTTACACTTAGAAGCGGTAACCGCATCATTATCGAGCCCCATTTTAACTGTTTAATGGTACCGCTTATATTATTAATATTTGTCAGTTCCCAGGCATCCTCAGGATTTTCAAATATTTCTTTCTGATTTTTTATCCAAAAGTAAATACGACCTAAACAAAACAAATTAATAAAATACAGATATAACAATTCGACTTTTAATAGTACAACACATAGACCAAGCCTTATTTATAAAAGGTGGAAGACATGTTTTTGCTTAAATGCCTTTAAAAAAATGTATTGGCACGGTGCGCGATGAAAACGACATCTGACGGCTGAGTTAAATCATGCTTATAAGCCGTGGGAGAGGTGTAAGATTATTTATAACATTTATTTATTTTTCATAAATAAATATATATAAACCTAGTCAGCAGTGTAAATGACTGTTGGATAACAATACAAATGTCAGAATAACTTCTTAAATGTTTATGAATTTTTGAGGTTATGTCAGTGGGGCGTCATAACTCAAAAACTAGCGGGCTCCGACAAAAATCGGCAATAGGCCGATAAGTAAAAAAATCACCTGAAAAACTTAGGAGTTAGGGCTTTTCCAATATACTTAACACTAATATATACTTTACATAATTAAAGGCTTTATAGCCATTTTCTCTATTCACGATCACAGAAGACTACACAGACACTAAAGTCAGTTCTGCAGACACTCCTTAATTACTTGGTCTATTAAAAAGAACCCTTTTCTTTTTAAAATTCGCAAATCATTAAAAAAAACCCAGAAAAAGACAGGAACAAACGGTACACGGCAAGAAACGAGTAAGTTTTTCTTCTTGTTACGTCAAATTCGAAAGTTGTTCAGCTAAGACCGAAACCCGAAAGTCGTTTGGCTAAGCGGGAAATTTGAATTCAACATCTTTTCACTGGCGTGCATTTATTTTTTTTCCAATTTCCAACTAGCAGTTGGAAATGTATAAAATTTGCAGTTGCCATTTCTGCTAGTATTCTTACATTCAACTACACAACTATTATGCACCATTTTTTTATCTAATTGTTTACATTTAAATCAAGCATGATTTAGCGAAAATTTGACCACAGCGAACGCTGCAATCGATTCAGCTGTTCTCACCATTCACTCCGCTCCCTGCCAATATAACAAGAATCGAGCATATCTGTTTCATAAACATGTAGGAAATATAATCATGTAAAAAATAATAAAAAAAGCGTTTATCTACTTAAATCGCTCATAACTTCGTAAGTATTGGTCGTAGAGAGAAGTTGCAAGGACAAAAAAGTTTTCTAATTAAATATTCTACAAGATACGAATAGTTAGAACTCGCTAAATGGATTACGCTTGTTGCAAAACAGTAATAAATCCAAACGTAAAAAAATTCAAATGTCTAAGTCTTATATTCTGGATTCTATCCAATTTGCACTGTCCATTTTTTCCTACGAAATTGGATTACGAAAGTATTGTGCAAAACCTATTAAATCCATTTTAACAAAATTTATCATGATGTTTTACCATAGCAACGGAAGTTTTTCCGTGCTATGGTAAAACATGGAGGTCCTCAGAGAAATCTAAAGGGTCCTAAAAATACAAATATTAAATATTTACGGAAAAATTTTTTACTCTCTGCTATTTTGCAACAAACGTTGCGATTTCTAACAAAGACTATCTTTGTAGGGAATTTAATAGCAAAAATGTACCTTTTCCAATTTTCTCTACGACCAGTACTTACAAAGTTATGATCATTTTTCCCATTTTGTTTATTTCGGAGGTTTCTGAGAGGGAGCATATCTTGGTTCCTTTTACATACTTTTTTCTAAAGGGTTTCCAGCAAAAACATGCCTGCCACCCCATACATCCAAACAAAAACAGATAAGTTTTGGTCCAACAGTAAAAGATGGTAATTATTGTAAATGAGTTTACTGCAGAATAATATTAGTACAAAAATATCAATAAAAAAGTCTCTAAAACTAATAGCTTTGTATACTAAAGTAAAAAGGTGACATTTGCAAGATTTTTCTTACAACCACTGAAATAAAAACATTTATGATGATAAATTTGTTATTTTTGTATTACGCCCGAAGCACTGTCGATATCGACTAGTGGTGCACTCTGTTTAACATCGGTGTAAGAACAATCAGACTCAATTAGACTCACACACCTCTAACACTGAATGCAGGTATGCCTACAGTTAGTATCCGACCAAAGGTCAATTTTTGGCCGAAGCCGATTATTCGGCTTTTTTCCATAACCTTCGGCAAATGCCAAAGATTTCATCAACTTACGAATCTTTGTTCGGAACTGATTAAAAGCGTAAAATTTTAAAATTACTGATGCAAATTCTTTTTACTCGGGTAAACTGTTAATGATATTTGAAAATAAATAATTAATATAAATAAATTGTACTGCATCGTTGTAAATACTATTATAAGAGTGTAAGTCTTCAATTTAGGAACCTGAAAAATATATTTGGTGTTCAGTAAGGCGCTTATTAAAAACTCTTTTTATTATATTATTGGTTAATACACTTTATTTATTAGCGTAATTAAACAAAACGTTCATAAAAAAATGTGCAAAAAGTATGTAGAATCAGCCGATATACACTGCGTATCGGCCGATTCGATTACCCCGCTGGCAGCTTTTCTTCCGCGCGAATAAATTCTTATAGTTTTATTTGATTTTCCACTTCCGACGCTTGGATTCAAAACTTCGGCTTCGGCCAAATCTTCAGTCAACACTACCTACAGTTGCTGTTGGTGGTTGGGTGGTTCTAGCACGATCGCGATTGCTGGATCGATACTTTTTATATTTTTTAAACAACCCTGACGAATCACTAGAACGTTTATCAAAACTTAATTTAATAAGTATAGCCTGGTTGGAAATCGAGTCTAGTCTATTGCATACCATATTACACGATCAGCGCCTTAAGCCATCGGTCAGTGATCAAATGGGTAATTTTTTCCTGGAAACTTTAAATATTGTATTTATATACTTAAATAACTATAGATACGAATCAGTTTGTCGTATTAAAATGTAAGTTAGAAGCTAAATAAGAGCCAAACCTACATCGTAAATATATGAACACTATGAGCGAAGAAAATATCTTTTTACTCATCTACATTTTTAATGATTTGTTAAGGATATAAGAGGCAGAATGTTTCTATGGTTTAAAAAACTCAAATAAGCTGATCCTAGTAACAAATCAATATCTCATTGTGGTATTCAATAGCTTAAACAAAAATAGTGACATTTCCTGAAAAGTAGATTTTTTAGACACACAAAGAACAAATCGTAAATAAACATATTAAAACATTTAACGAGCCCAACAATTGCAGGAAGCTAAAAGTCACCTTAACCCATTATACGAGCAGCATTATATCTAGATGGGCTGGGTAATCAGTTGGTCCGGTTGGTCTTGGTTAGTTCTGCGGCGGATACTAAGAATCATAACGATTTAAGCAACGGTATAACTAAAAAAATAGGCGAATAGCTGCCAAAGGTGAAACTGGATAAACACTGACCCATAGATACAGGAAAAAAACAATGTGAATTTGTCAAGCACAAAGAGATCAGGATGAGAGTTGATTATGATCATTCCTGGTGATATACTAAGAGAGGTAGTCGGCTATATCTCAGAAAGTACTAATAGAAAAACTTTCGGGAAAAAAATTTTTAGATAAAAGCGACCAAGTTGCTGGAAATTATTTTCAAGTCTGTGGGATGGCCGCTAGGGGGCGTAAGGGTAACGTCAAAATATAAAAATATACATTTCTAAACAAAGAAGCTTCAGGTGTAATTTTTGTTAGTTCTAAAATAAAGTGGTGGGGGAAGGTTAAAGTTTAGTTTAGAAAAGTGCTAATAACTCCGGTTTGCTTTAACCGAATTTAGTGAACTTGGCCTCGTTTAGAAGAGCATTTTAAGCATTATTTTCAGGTGTATAGACTATTGCTACACTCATCTCACAAACGCCGCTAGAGAGCGTCAAGGTAAAAACTAACTTATTTTACGAAATTTTTTGAAAAATTGAAATACAATGTTATATACCTTTTTACACATTTAGATATAGAAAAAAATCCCAACAAAACGGCGAAAACCGCTATTAATATCTCTTTTCAAACCGAATATATTAGCAAAAATATTAATACGTAATAGAGACGTAACGCATTTAACGACACAATGTTTTCTACTAGGCCGATATCTTTAGGTATAAAATAAATTTATAAATTTTTACAAAATTTAATGACATACTACATAATTTTTACTTATTTTAACCCATTTAACGATATTAGACAACATTAGATAATTACCAACCTATAACTGTAATAATCCATCGAGCGTGGTCCTTATCAAGTTATCTTTGAAAACAAAAGGATGCTGAAATGTCAAAAATCCAACAATTTTTATTTCAAAATATTATTTTTAGTGTTGTGCTATTGTATTCTTTTAAAATGCCTTTGTTGCTTGAAGAAGCAGTTGATATTATTGCTATTTATTTTGAGTGGCTGCAAAATGCGACTATAGCTGCAAGGCTGTATTAAGATATCCTCAGAGACGCCGGTACGGCAGCAGAATGTTTACTTGTTTAGCAAATCGCTTTCGTACTACGGGAAGTGTTCTTCGCCCCTTACACCGCAGACGCCGTACCCGAAGAACTGAGGAAAATGTCATCAACGTTTTAGCTTATGTAGAGTTTAATCCTCAGCTAAGCGTTCGTGTTATTTCGAGAGATTTAGGTATTCCTCAGACAACAGTATTTCGAATATTGAAAGAACACAGGTAATTAGATTATTATTATATTTTAAAATTTGACATGCAATTTTTGAACTGAAGTCGGATTTGAATTAACCTATCCCAGACGCAAGCATCAAAAGGATTATAAGGTTATTATTAGATTGTAATAATGCAAAGTAATTTTTTTCTTAGGTTGCATCCATATCACATTGTGCTACACCAAGCTTTGATCGTTGCAGACTACGACAAAAGGTTAGACTACTGTCATTGGTTGAAAAATATGATAGCGGAAGACAGAAACCTTTTATCTCGAATTCTATGAACTGACGAAGCAACCTTTCATAGTTGACGGTGGAGTTAATACGCACAATATGCACTACTGGTCAAAAACTAATCCTCGCTGGATGCAGGAAGTGCAACACCAAGGAAGGTGGAGCGTAAATGTTTGGTGCGGCATTCTTGGCAGTGAAATATTCGGTCTATTTATTTGGGATGAGCCTCTTAGAGAGGAAACATATTTGAATTTTCTGGACAATTACTTGCCACTTTTTTTTACAAAATGTGCCGTTAGAGACCAGACGAACACGTTTTTCCAACATCATGGCTGTCCAGCCCATTTCGCAGTAAACGTCCGTAGGTTCCTTGATTGGACATTTCCTGATAGGTGGATTGGAAAAGGTAGCCTTTTTCCGTGGCCTGCAAGGTACCTATTGTTTAGGTATAACTATAAGTAAAAGGCAAATAGTAAAGTTTTTTATTATTGTATGAATACTATTTTCAGTAGGTAATTAAATAGAATTTTCCTTACGTTTTTGTTGCAGATCTCCCGACTTGACTTGCCTTGATTTCTATTTGTGGGGCAGACGAAAAGATCTTGTTTTCTGCACGAAACCCACGCGAGGGAAAATATGATTCAAAGAATCAGGGACGCTATTCGGAGCATATCAAGAGCAGAAGTGGAGACAGCTGTCTTATCAACAAGGCAAAGATTGGAACAATGCATTCAGAATGATGGGAGGCAGTTTGAACATTTGGGACGTCATTGAGTTTTTTGTTTGTGTTTTCAAAGCTTACTTAATAAAGAAGTCTACACGCTCAATGGATTATTACAGTTATGGGTTGGTAATTATCTAATGTTGTTTAATATCGTTAAATGGGTTAAAATAAGTAAAAATCATGCAGTATGTCATAAGATTTTGTAAAAATTTATAAATTTAATTTTTACCTTAAGAAATCGGCTTAGTAGAAAACATTGTGTCGTTAAATGCGTTACGTCTCTATGTCGTATTTATATTTTTGCTAAAATATTCGGTTTGAAAAGAGATATTAAATAGCTCTATCTAAATATGTAAAAAGGTATATATCATTGTATTTCAATTTTTCAAAAAATTTCGTAAAATAAGTTAGTTTTTACCTTGACGCGGCGTTTGTGAGATGAGTGTAGCAATAGTTTATACACCTGAAAATAATGCTTAAAATGATCTTTTAAACGAGACCAAGTTCACTAAATTCGGTTAAAGCAAACCGGAAATAGCACTTTTCTAAATTAAACTTTAACTTCCCCCACCACTTTATTTTAGAACTGACAAAAATTACACCTGAAACTTCTTTGTTTAGAAAACATTAAAGATTAAAATAGCACTACTTATTGACACACTTTATTTGATATTTTTTTGAAAAATGTATATTTTTATGTTTTGACGTTACCCTTACGCCCCCTAGCGGCCATCCCACAGACTTGAAAATAATTTCCAGCAACTTCCCTTGGTCGCTTTTATCTAAAATTTTTTTTCCGAAAGTTATACTATTAGTAGTTTCTGAGATATAGCCGACTACCTCTCTTAGTGGAACACCCGGTACAATGACTAGTAAGCCTTTAATACAATTTTCTTTTTTATAATTTGACTACTATATAATCAGTAGTATATGTCTTAAGGCAATTGGGATCTTTTTGAGTTGTATAGGTTCAACACTGCCTAGAGTGTGGACCAGATAATTGCGAAAAACGGTATTATCTCAGATTAACCGAATTGATAACATTATAAGTAGTTTAAAAAATCATACAACTCTTGGTAAAAGTGTTGTGATTACAAAAAATATTCGTAAAAATGATCAAGAAAGCGCATTTTTAAAGTGCTAAACTCTTTTAATTACTATTGCTACTGTTTATTTCAAAAAAATATTAACTACAATCTTGACGAAAGTAAATATCTAAAAAGCAGCAATATCTGTAATGTATATGAACAAATAAAATCTTCTTACCTATATTTGTGCCTGCACATAGCGTCTGATTAAGATTGCAATACGCAATGCAGGTAAATATTTCACTGACAGAGGGTGTCTTTTCTTCATTTACGTAAAGCTTCATTGTAGTAGGAAGCACATAGTTATCATTAGTATCCAAATCCCAAATCCTAACTGTAAGATCACCTACAATATAGAAATTAAATACCCTAAAGAGTGGAAATGTTTTTCCATTTATCTATCTATAATTATGTATTATACTTTTTAAATATAGAAGCTTAATGTAAACTTTAAAAAATAATATATATTTTCTGATTATTTTAGGCCTGTTTTTTCTTTGTTTTTGCTTTAAACCTGGTTTTTGCAAATATATTTAATTTAAAATAAAAAATTAATTGCCCCTTTGGATATTTTTTCTATAACGAACATTGTACTCATAATAATGAACACAAGAAAGACACCGAACTTTTGTTTCTAGTCATGTATATTTTGGAATACCCTGATAACTAAAACACGTTTTACTTTTTGGCAGGGATAAAATATCTAAAATTAACAGATTCTGCAAAAATTTTACTTGATTTTTCTAATTTTACCTACACGCCCTAATTAAAATATTTATTTTGGATAAGTGTCTTAAAACACTCGCTTTCTTTATCGTATGACATAAAAGTCGCCAAATAATTCCTTTCCCATTGGCCAGAAGCTTGTAACATATTTTAGATGCTTACTGAGGTGATTTAATAAAAATATTTCTTACAGTTTCATTTTAATTAAGAAAACCTTTTTAACGATACTTCTCTCATAAGAGCATACAAAAAAATACATTTTTCTGGTTTATTGTAGAAATACAAAAACATTTTTTTTAATGCTGTCAGGCTTTAACAAAGAGTCTAATTGACGAAATTACAAGGATTCTTACCTGTAAGAATGGCTAAACTGGAATTTCCAGCCCACGCAAGACCTTGGCTGCCCACAGACCTTGTTTGAATCCGACCGCTTAACTTCACTTTAGCCATTTCGCTAAGATGACCTTGCCTATCAACTGAAAAATAGCCAACCGTAAGTCCCTCCATCATGATAACTAAGGCGTCTTTTGTCGGATGATAAACTACGTATGATAACGCTGTTCCTTCTGTGTTTAACACTTCCGAGCATGATGCACTTAAAGAAATAATATGTTGAAATAAATATAAATATGTAATATAAACGTTTATATGCAAAGCAATAAAAAAGTAATTAAAAGGATGTGCTCTATCCATATATTAGTAAACTAAATTCGTTAAGTATTAGAAAGATAGTCAGGATTTAACTCAACAGAACAACTGGTCGCTGGAACATGAAAAAAAAATTATACTTTCAATGATTCTCTCAACTAGAAAATTTACCTGGTGATATATATGTCAGCTGGCTATATCTCTGTGCAAAAACCGTCAGCTGATACTTGAAAAGTTATAGCGCTAGTTGAGAGAAAATCATTAAAAGTTTTTTTTTCATGTTCAAGAGACCAGTTAACGTAAAATGCACCATGTTATAGTCAGCTGTTTTTTTCTTAAAGATATTGGGTTAGCTACAATTTAACAAGTTTTTAGTTGGAAGGAAATGAGTGAATATGCCGGGTGGTGAATCGTCGGGCGGGATATAGGAAATCCCATGTAATTTTAATGGGGTCACTTATTGACTTCCCCAATTATTTTGGACAAAAATTATTTTAAAGTTTATTGAAGAGCATGCACATCTACGTCTAGGGTAAAAAATTTACATTATTCGGTTACACCGCAATATATTTTTAAAAATTGTTACTTTATTATCGCCTCATATTTATGTGTTACGTACCAACTACCGGAGAGTTGGAAAGCTGCACGTGTGCAACCTGTCCCCAAAAAAGGATCTAAAAGTCTCCCTTCTAACTATAGACCTATATCTCTTCTTTCAGTTGTTTGCAAAGTAATGGAAAAATTCATTAATTCCCAAATCTTAAAGTATCTGGAAAAACATAAGATCTTACATGATAGACAATATGGATTCCGTCACAGTAGATCCACAGCTGATCTTCTTTGCTTTGTCTCACACAACTGAAACAAGTCCCTTGAGTTTCTTGGTGAATCCCAGATCGTTGCTCTTGACATATCCAAAGCTTTCGATCAGGTCTGGCATGATGGGCTTCTTAACAAACTTCCTTCTTACGGTCTTCCACCTAAGCTTTGCTCTTGGCTTTTCAGTTTCCTTTCTAATCGACGTATATCAGTTAGTGTAGATGGTCATTCCTCCAGCTTCTACCAAATTAATGCTGGGGTGCCCCAGGGCTCAGTGCTGGCACCCACGCTGTTTCTTCTACACATTAACGATCTTCTCTCTTCCACAATCAATCCCATTCATAGTTTTGCTGACGATAGTACCCTCCACACTAGTATTCAATTTCTTAAGCCACCGTGTAATTCCGATTTCGAAAACAAGCGCAGGTCAATGCAGATATCTCTTTCACAAGACCTCAAACTTATCTTGGATTGGGGCGCCAAAAATCTTGTTCAGTTTAATGCCTCGAAAACACAATCATGTTCGCTGTCGCGAAAAAAGTCTGCAAATGCTCATCCCTTACATATGAGCGGCCAAGTTCTGCAGAACAAAGAGTCGTTTAATCTCGTCGGCGTTACTTTTGAGAATAACCTCAACTGGCACACATTACATCCATAGCTTCGGCAGCTTCAAAAAAGCTTGGATCCCTCTTCCGAGCCAGAAAATATTTCTCTTCTTCCAATCTGTACACTCTGTACGTATACCAAATGAGACCCTCTTTAGAATATTGTTCTTATTTCTGGGGAATGGCGTCCCCTACAACACTTAGCATTCTGGACTCCATTCAAAGAAGAGCCGTTCGTCTTATTAATGATCCATCGCTCACAGAAAGGCTTCCTCTTCTTGCCCACCGTCGAGCTGTAGGGGATCTGTCGCTCTTCTATAGGTATTTTCACGGCTTCTGCTCAGAGGAATTGGCCAGTATAATTCCTTCTCTGGCAGCTCCCAACAGAGCAACAAGAGCAACTTTTATGCATCATTTTACAGTTCAGTTAGAGAGGCCCCGAACTTCCCGCTTTCTTCGTTCTTTCATCCCTAGAGTGTCAAGACTATGGAACCTGCTGCTCGCAGAAGTTTTTTTCCTTCTCCTCCCAATCTCCAAAAATTTAAGTCCCGTGTGAACAAACTTCCTCTCACCACACTAAAGACACCCACGGTACGTTAGTACTTAGGCATCAGCCTTCGTGGACTGTCCCAAGATAAAAAAAAAATAGACACAGATATGGGGACCACCGGCTTAACGTACCTTCCGAAGCACATGTGTGAGGGTTTACTAGGCAAAAATACTATTCAGTGGTTTGCCATTGCCTTCTGTGAGGTGACGAGCTATAAAAAAGTCCAATGGATAATGCGGGATTCGAACCCGGGTCTTTAACGGTGAGAGGATAGTACGCTGCCACTACACCAGCTAGCCACGTCTTACTTTTATCTTACTTTATTATCGCTTCATATTTATGAACAACAATAAAAATACCAGTTAGTTGTGAATTAACGTTGTCATTTTAAAATTACTGCTCTTTCATTATTAAAAAGGCTACCGCGACTCATTGTCCCAACGGAACCGCAGCTGACGTTCACGAAGCTTTATAATACAACCCTATGATGCATTCTACCAATTTTCGCTTAGGAGGAAATTGGTCATGTAAATCTGTTACTGGCTCCTGGACCAATACAAAGGTATGTTATTACTTAGATTTAAAGCTTTCATGGACTGTCTCAGGATAGAAAAAACAATTTTAATTGTTTAATATTTATACTGTTTAAAAAAAATATTTTTAGCTTAAAATCGGGTTTGAAATTGGTTGAAATTTAAAGAATTTTTTTAACTTCATTTTAAAAGATTTTACAATATAAATTTTAGATTATTAATATCAAAAACCTTATGGAATTGTAGTAAATTGCCACTGTACGCTCTCGGGATCAATTATTTATCAGTAAGTAAATAAGATCTTACCTCGAGTTAACATAATAAATAGACCCTACTTGTGTTGCAATAAAAAATGATAAATTATCTGACCCATCTTGGACACGGAATTTTCTAGCTGTTGTTTTGGGACGCCAATTGCTAAACATATCCAATGCATGTTCATCACCTAAAACATTTAACACGTAAAATTAGTTTTTCATTGTAATGTTTGAAGATGTAGTTGTACTACTAAACAGCTGTCTTTGCTAAACATATTTAAAGTGTGTCTAGTTAAGTTAAAATCATATGGAGAATTTTTTTATTATTAACTTAAAAAACAATTATCAAATATAAATTTTTTGGTCGTATACGAGGCTAATCAAAAAATATAAATTTTGCTTAAAAATAATATAATATTTTTGGAAATATCGAATATTGTCATTAAAAAAAGTTGAGTAGAATTGAAACGTACTTTTAGCTATGGGATAACATCCATTTGAATTAAAAGACGAGGTTTTTTAAAGTTTTTCGAAACTTACCTCTTACATTATTAACAATAAAAAGTTAATGTAATCTAGGATGCAAACCTGCCCTGAAACTGAAAGTTATCATTTTTTTAACAGATAAAATAGATAAATGTTTGTATTGAAATTTATAAATTTAAAAGTAATTTAAATGCTTACCAATTAAATCAGTGTGGTTAAAAAATACCAAAACCTTATTTTCCACGCAATTGAATATAATTTTATAACTGGATATTCCTTTTAATTCTGATCAACTAAACATTAAACAAAAATAAACGCGAATAAAATTTATATTTTTTGACGACTAAAAAACATGTGTGTAAATGGACAAAATAGATCAAATCTGTTAATATGTGGACTCTTAAATTAACACAATAAATGATCTAGAAACTAATACCATGGTGGATGTACAAAAATTAAACTAACCAGAAAACCAATAAAACTAACAATAAAGTGGAAGCAAGTGATATAACAAGATAAGCCAAATCCTATCAAGACTTGGAGTGTAGATGCAATACTTTGAAATCTCAACTAAACTCCATAAAGCAAACAGTCTCCAAGTTAGTTCATTCACAAAAAGCAGCGGCGTCAACAGATTTATTGGCATAAGCGCTACCTCAAAAAAAGAATAAGACCACTAGTTCAAATTGTCTTGTGTATTGCAAACTTTTGCCGAATGTAACAATGGAAGAGTTGCTGGCATAACTGCCGAAGACATTTGGTGCTTCACATACCTTTAAATTGGAACAACAGTCTGGTTAGGTCTGGAGACTACGTCAGCATTAAAATAGATGCCGATCCTTCTTTAAAGCAACAGTTACTCTACTACTACTACTACTACTACTAATTAAACTGAGCAAAAGGGATTATTATAAAAAAGTTTACATTTTTTTGAGGGCACAAAATTCACCTTCTAGAAACAACCAAAGATTCCAAGGAAGATCTTCCACCAGACGGAGAAACTACTATAGGCAATTTTAGCAATACAAACCAGTGATAAACAAATTAAGGTCCACATGAAGTCGTGGATAAGCTAAATGCCTTTATCAACTTAAATAACAATGGTAAGTTTTTCTTACTACATGCTAATGCTCAAGATATTCGAGATAAAGTCAAAAATATTGAAATTTAATTAACTGGAAGGTCAATTAATTGCTTTTGTGTAAATGAACATTAATTGTCATAACCTAAATTTGAGGTTATTAATTTGGATGGTTTTGGTGCTGCTTCTGGTCTCTGCAGGTCTGCAGATGCTATATACCTCTGAAATAATTTGGTAATCAAGTCACTCAACCCAGTGCCAGTGTCGATTGAACACCAAACTAAAGTAACTGGCATCTTTGTTAATCAGCTAAATCTCCAGATTATTAGAATTTACCCATCCCCAAATGGAGAGTTTGGTTTGTGTACAGAAGATTTTATGTTTTAAACAAACTTCATCATTCTAATCATATAATTGTAACTGGTGATTTTAATGCGCATTTCCGTTAAAATAATGTTAAAACACATAAAACATGTAATATTTTCTTATCTTTTAACCTCCATAAATTTGTAAATTTAACAACAAAAAAAGAAAACTGTCTCAATAACGTTTTTTTCTAATAAGACTGAACAAACACTAATTACCACTAAACTTTCATTTAATCGCCAATCTGATCACGACTCATTTAAATGTCCATTTACAGGTCTGTTAAAAATTCTTTAAAAAAAAAATTATATTAACTATCGATCAATAACGCAATTAAAACTATTTAACTTCTATAACTGCATAGAAGAGGAATCGTGGGCTTTTATCTCCGACAATATTCTTAATACACTAATGGAAAAAATTAATGTTCCAAAAAAATTTTCGAAATTTTTTGGTGATTTTTGACAGGCTGTCTTTCAGTGAAAAATAGTCGCATCGAGAATCTAAAAAAAGCATTTTGAAGCTTTAAGATTTTAGTTTTAAGATCTTTTGACCAAAAATTTTTTTGGAGTCGCAATTGTTACATAATCCAAAAATAGCGCGCAAAAGAAACTTTATCAAATTTTTTTCTTTTCTTTTTGAGTCCACGATTGTGGAATTTTTTTTTTGCTAGATCATCATATGGGTTAAATTGCCTGTTTATCCAGCTTTAATTTGTTTTCTGTAAATCCCCTGTAGGTTCATTTCTCGCAGAAATATCAAATTTTGAATAAAAAAGACCCTTTTGCATTCAACCGCCAATATCTCAGCAACCAATGGTAATACAGAGAATCGGAGGACAGTTTCGGAATCTGGAATTAATTTCCTACAGAAAACTCTTAGGATCGTTCTTTTTTTATTGATAACCACAACAACCCTGGAAAATTTTAATTTGATCTAGCGAACGGTTTTTTTGTTTCAAGCAATTAAACTTTCGAAAAAATTAAAGGACTAACTTTTTAGACCCTAAACGTTTAACAATCACAATCATGTTAAAAATGAAAAAAATGTTTTTTCGCATTTTTTTTACATTTTAACAGCGAGCAACGATAAAATTTGCAAAAAAAAACGGAAAAAAAAACGATTTTTTTTCTTTGTCACTGTTATTCAGGGTAGCCCTGCCTGATATGGATGGTCAATAAGATAACCCAACTTATTTATCTCTCTCTTTTGCTCGTATATTGTAATAGCAGGTGTGTTGTCGGTGGTCGACTGAGTAATTTATAAATGAAATGCTTTATCCGTGTGTAAATTATTTTGTTATGGGGAGCGATACAAGTAAAAAAATCGATTTTTTTGTATAAATAGTTAAAATAACATCTTAAAAATATGCCTGTAAATTTTTAGAATGAATTTTGCATTATTTATCGATTAAAAACTCATTTGAATGCTCCGCCACAACTCGGCACTCGAGCGCTTAAGCCAGTGCCAGAGCGCTCGAGAGCTATTAAGCCAGTGCCGGAGCATTCGACTCACGCTATCTGCTTTTCAAATTTCTGACCTTGAGGTCTTAAACATCCTGCTCCATTACATCCTGATGTTTAAACCCATGTCAAGCCAATTTTTTCGATTTTGACTTTTTTGTTTTTTTATTGGTTCAACCAGAAAATACATGTTTTATGAACACGCTCAAACCAAAATTTTTTATTTCAAATCGCTGTAACAGAAGTTAAAAATCCCGCCGATTGATGCCTTTCGCCTCGAGGGTATCAGGAGATTAGTTACTTCAGCGTCCTTTTTGAAAAAAATCTGAATCTTGTATTTTAATATATAATGAATAAACATACTGAATTTAAAATCGATTTGTTTGTTCCTTCCCTTTTAAATAAGCCTTTGAAAAACAGTCAAAATTCAAGCGGTTACATGTATCGCCCCTATTATGAAATGCCAGACCCGACATTTACTACAATAGAATATGAAAATGTAAAGAAAAGGTATGACGTATTAGGGTAAATATTGTGGATACTCATCTTTGTAAATACATAGTTACTTTGTTCTGTATACAAAAAGTTTTTTTTTCTTTGAATATATAACACGATACATAAAAATATCTTAAAATGTTGCGTAGTTACAACAAAAAAGTGTATCTAAAATTCGAGTTTTTTAATTTAAAATTTGCTTAAATTTTCTTAAAAGGGCATGTTATATAAATTGTTTTTAGTACAAAATTACAAAAACTACTATTCAATTTTTACTTAGTTTATTTCTCTGTAAAACTGTTTATACCAAGTATTATTTATATTGCTTGTTTGCATTAGATTTGTGTTATTAAAAGGATTTGCCTTAATCTATAAACATTTACCATTAACTGCTGCTTTAGCTAATCCCTCGACGTCAAAGTCCGGATTACTTTTTACAGTTAATCTAAAGGTCAAGTGAGTTATGGATTCTTTTAAGTCTAGATGAAATACCATGTTAGTTTCGCCTTTGCTATCGACTTTCCAGCCAACAACAGAACCTGCCTAAATAAAGAAACAATATACAGTAATTTACGTTATAGGGCGGTTTAAGGATTTTTTCAAGTACTTTTATCTGTTCATCTGATCACCTATTGTGATCAATTTAAAACTTAAAAATGGTTCAATGGAAACAAAACTCGCACAACACTAGAGAATGCGAAATATGCGGACTAAACAAGATATTGGGAGGTTCCCTCATTTTTATACGGTGTTAAAAATAGTTTCCTTCAAAAGAAATTAAGTTAGGCCAAAAACTGAACTAGTCAAAAACAAAATATAATAAAAGTTTGGTTTAATTTAAAAATAGTTTTGTTAAATTCTTATAGCCCAGTTGGTGGAGTAAATTTTACACTATGAGCACAAGTAAATGGCGAACTGGCTGATTTTTTTTATAAATAGTTTAGAGTATACTGATTGATATATTGAGTTCATAGGTCAATCGATTACCTTAAGTCCAAAAAAATTTCGAAAAATATATATTTTTTCGTATTTCTTAAATATTTTGGGTTGCGATGATAGAAAAAAAATACCGTCTTGTAGGGAAGTTTTCTATAAAGATTGCGTTTTTTTTAGAGTTATAGTTTGTCCCAAAAATCGATAACTTAAGCCTTCTTGCGCTAACAAACAAGCGATATAATTCACGCTTTAAATTTAAAATCATAAATTCCATGATTACCTATTACATTATTAATTAGAATGCTTTTTTAGGAAATCGTAGAAAAAATGAAAAATCCGAAATTTTCAAAATTAAAAAAATAAAATATTCTAAAAAAAAACCATGAGAATAATTTTTTTGTTTTTTATTTTTCTTGAGTTATACAATAATAAATATGAATTAAAAATCATTATTTATTTTATTTCTAATAAAATCAGAAGAAATTACATGTTACAAAGCTACAAATCATCCACATTCTCGTTATCATTATCACTGTTTTCAGCATCAGACTAGTCAGAACTTGTCTCTGTTGTAAGTTGTGGAAAATTTTTCCTTGTATCAAGATTATAAGATTTACAGACTGAGGAACATAGCAATCTGCTTTTTTTGCAAGTGCATGTTTCTCTGATGCATCCAGTTGTGCATGAATAAAAAATCATTTTCATTATGCACTCTGGAGCCGGTCATTTTAATAGGTTGTAGAATTTTCATTTTTTCCCAACCCCATTCTTTAGCATTAATAATATTTGACATCTAAATTTGAAGTTCTAAGTAAGTTCGGTACTTCGTAACCATCAGATGTTGGGGGGTAAACAATCTAATTTAACAGGTTTTAGTGTTTTATTATTACTCGCAACGGCTTTAGTAAAGGCCACACACATATCGGTAATCGTTAATACAAGTTGTTTTATTCGGTGCTCCGTATAACGAAAGCAGAAATAATAGGCCATTTTCAAAAATCGTTTTATGAGACTGTCTTGGCAATTTAAAACTTTCCATAGCTTGTGCTAAGTTCTCACTTTTTGATTTTTTTATTTGGGGGCCGGCGGAGTCAGCCGTATTTTATACCTGAGTTCCTTTCTATTGTATTTCTTACTTTGGATCTTTTCTTACCTGTCCACTATGTACATTCTATTCTTTGATTATTCATCTGTTTAGTATAGCAGTATTAAAATTTATCTTCAACTATGCTAAGAGAAAAAAAATAGAACCTAAAAAAGTGCCGTTTTCTTGTTATACAAAAAAAATTATTATAATTAAAAAAATTCCGTACTGAAAAATATATATATATATATATATATATATATATATATATATATATATATATATATATATATATATATATATATATATTTTTTTCTATACGATATTTTATTAAAAACATAAATCATACCATTAGAAAGCTGAGTGTTTCAACTTCAAAATAGTGTATTTCAAATACCTTTTTGGTAGACAAAAACTTCCCCTACAAGATGGTATTTTTTATTTTCCATTATACTTATCTCATCTCAAAATATTCTGGGATTTTGAAAAAAAAACAAAATTTTTTGACTAGGAAATCGATTGACCCATGAACTTTTTCCCATATCAAACAATAAACCCTAAACTAATTATAAAAAAAAATCAGCCAGTTCGCTCATTACTTGTCCCTGTGGCCTCCACCAACTGGGCTATTAGGCAATGCAGTGCAGTAATTCAGCAACGCATAAAATTGCAAAATACATACTGAATCACAAGATACCAATCGACCACCCTTTTCGCTGAATTCCAGGAATGTTATAGGCGCTTTGTGAGGACCAACAACATTAACAAAATCCTTATCTGATCCATTCCATACTTTAAGATCACCATTTTCCCAACCGCTTACTAAAATATTTCTTTCAGGATGCCATGACAGAGCAGTAACTTGGTAGCTTCTATGAACTGGATAGTTAACATCCTTTACGGCTTCACCCTTAAAAGGAATATTTGGTAAAAATAAATTGTTTTTTTAAATATTATAACTTCTTAAATATTGAATTGCTGCTAAAGATTAAATCAACTGTTTTGAATACCATTATATTTTCCGTTTAAATATAGACTAAATGAATAATAAAATAATAAAAAAAAGTATTTTGTATTTTGCGATTATTTATGGTCGTCAAATTGTTACATTTCTTTTGGTTTGCTGTACCGTAAGCATATTAGATTGTACAAGGCGCAACTATTTTAAGGCTTACCATTGTGATTTCGAAACCTATAGGAATTATAAAGAATGTTTAATTGAAAATATTTGAATTATTATCGAGATATTCTGCAGTACGGAAAACAATAAAGTCGAGGTTTCAATAGTTCATTCTTTTTTTCGACTATCACGAAAAACAATTAGGATATTTCCAATTTGCAATTGCAGTGGTCTTATAAAGCTTTTAAATTATTTGTTTTTAAAAGTAAAAAAAAATATTATCTTCTTTACAAAAGCCAGACATATTGTGCACATAATATGTTTCAAATAGTAACTCAAAAAATTCCTGCCGGCAAAAGGCGTTTAAAAAAGCTTTGGAGATAAAAATATTTGAGAGATGGCTGTAAATAAATCAGGTCCTTATTTAATAAATTTAAAAAGTAGTTTAATGAAATCAAATATTTAGAACATATTTATGGGCAGCTGTTCATCATTAAATAAGGGATCCAAAGGATTAAAAAATAATAAGTAAAATCCAGGGTGACGGTTTTAAGAATTTAACACGTTGATTTAATAAATTATTATCACCTCAAAGAGGAGTAAAAGTGGCAACAGTTAATTATAAAGTATCTTCATAAAAACCGTCAAAAAACAATAAAAACATGATTTTAGAGTTGTTTTTTTCGATAACTCCGAAACTATTCAGCTATTTTCCACTTTTAAAACCGCATTTAAATACATAATAACTAAATTAGGCAATTTTATCCAAATTTGATTTTCTGGAGATCTCTTACACTTTTCAGGATTCAAATAGTAAGGCGCGAATTTGATACATCCTGTACCTCGATATACGGAATTTTACTTCATTCTTCACGGCGTAAATGTATAACTTACTTTAATAAAGAAAATAAATCGAAAATTTTCCTTTTCAAAAATTCCTTAGCTAATAAAAAGTATATTTTAGATAAAGTCTGTTGTGCCATCCCCTCCCCGCCGACTACTCAGAACATTGGAGCGAAAGTAAGAAAGGTTATACACCTATTCTATTTTCTCTTTTGCATACTTGCTCGCACGATCAATCGGCAAGGCTACCTTTATAGGTAAATGCTCGAAGACCTTATTACTAAAAATAAAACCAGTATACAATGTTACTAGGTGCCAAAAAACCTAATCTTTTTTTTAATACTTAAAGAAGTCTACATAAAAGTTAGGTAAAGCCTGTAGTTGTTCTAAAGCTGCTTTTCTTTTTAATTTTTTTCTGTTTATTAATTTATTAAGAGTCCCTTCGCGCCGCGAAATTGGATCCCAAATTTGGGGGTTTGGGGGATAATGTTTTTTTCAAAAAAGGTGTAAGTTATCGATAATTTTCAAAAACTATTTGAAAGCCAACCAAAACCCTAATATTTCCTTGAGGAAATCCCCAAAAATCGGTTATTTTTTTTTTTTTTAACTCGACTCATATTTTAAAAAAACCTTTTCAGCAGAGGCATGATTATTTTCTTACCTTTAAAAAGGTGTATAATTTATGTCATTTAAAAAAATAGTTACCGAAAAACGTTATCTCCTGT
>JAHBCN010005123.1:0-57988 GCA_019359885.1 Listronotus oregonensis
AAATTTATTACGATAATTTAAATTATTTTTTATTTTCACATAATAGAAATTAAATTTCATTTTCTGAAAATTTTAAAAAATTTTTCATTATCTGATAATTGAAATTCAATTTTTTTTTGATAATTTTAATTAAATTTTCCCAAATTTTTCGATAATAAAAAATAAAATTTGGGAAAAAACGCTATTTGTAGAGCCCTACAGCCGAGGTCAAATGAAAGGATTATGTCAATGTCAATTATAAAAAAACCCCGCGAATCATAAGGCAGTCTAACGAACTGTCAACAACAGCTGATTTCATTCTTTTTGGAGGAGAGGTTACATTTGAAAGATTTCGCCACGTTTTGGTAGGTACTTTGGTTGGTCGGGAAAATAGTGATTTTAATTGAATTAAAAATAATTGATAATCCGATTATTAAAAAAACCGCTATCATGCGATTATTCAGTTTTAAATTTTTTTTTGATTTAAATTTTATTTTTCGTAATTCAAATTAAATCTGAAAAAATCGCATGATAGCGGTTTTTCAATAATCGGATTATCAATTATTTTTAATTCGAATTATCCCATCACTATTTCTGACCAACCAACGTACCTACAAAACGTGGCGAAATCGTCTAATAATAACGTACACCGGGGGCTGGGATTCAAAAAAAATAGACGATTTCGCCACGTTTTGGTAGGTATTTTTGGGTCAGAAATAGGGGGGGGAAAACAAATTAAAAATAATGGGATAATCCGATTATTGAAATAACCGCTATCATGCGATTATTCTTTTTTAAAATTTTTTTTTTTGATTTAAATTTTATTTTTCGTAATTCAAATTAAATCTGAATAATCGCATGATAGGGTTTTTTTTTAATAATCGGATTTTTAATTATTTTTAATTCGAATTATCCCATCATTTTTTCTGACCAACCAAATATACCTACCAAAACGTGGCGAAATCGTCTAATATAAGGAAAGAGAATGTCAAAATAGGGATTACATGTCCTTGTTGCCCTTAAAGGTAACTAAAAGTTTTCACTGTCTTGAAAGAGATAAAAAAAAAGGGGAATGTCAAAAAAGGCTTACAGAATCGGGCCTCGAGGTTTTTTTCCCCCCGCGAAACAGTCGGTCTGAGAACCGACCCCCGGCGAAAGCTAACGAGAGCCGCACAACAAAAACGGTATCCTCCAATACTGTAGCAGAGACGTAGAACAAAATTGCCGCCGTGCAGGGCAGCGGGAATCGGGGGGTCGGCAATGCGGAGTTTGCGCAATGAGTAGTGGGTCGGGGGCCAGACTTATAATTTTTGTTACTCCCTATAAAGTTAAATAAATATGTCAAATTTAAACTTTCCCTTTTTTTTTTTAAAAAAATTTGTTGGTTATTCAACGATATCACTGTAGAATTTTTAAAAAAATTATTGTGTAATATTGGATTTTATATCATCTGATATAATAGGAAAAGAATTTTACACCCCTTATTTAAAGGTTGATTTTTGGGGGGAAAGTTTTTATTTTTACAAAATTTTGAAAAAATTAAAAAAAACATTTTTTTTTAAAATAAATTTTAAACTAAATTGTTAAATGAAAAAAAAGTACCTAAAAAACCTTTTTTTTTTTTATAATCCAAGAAACACACAAACATTGTGGTAATCAAAAAAAAGATAGTTAAGATTGCCTTACTTTCCCACTGCTATTTCCTATGAATATTTTATTTTCTATTATTCATAATTGATATGGGGTATTATTATTTATTCGGTTACCTAACGTTACGTCTCATAAGAAACACCTAATTTAAATATAAGAAATACTTACCTATAAAGAAAAAAAATGCCGGGTATGTTCCCCCGGGGGTTTGCAAGACAAACCATACAACCTCCAGTCATTTTTTTCCAAAATTAAGAACAAACAATAAACACAAAATTATAGTCACAATTAAATAAACACTAATCAAAAAAATAAAAAAAGTTTTTATCAATCCAAAAAAATCCTGCAAAACCCCCAAAAAATAATCCCCACAAGGCAAAACAACCGAAACCCAAAAGGCGCAAAGGGCACAAACCACAACGAAAAAGGGATTGATGAGACGACGACGCCAACGGTTTGGATGGTACAGCGCGGGGTATCATGGGCGTGCGCCGATTCATTAAAAAAGGTATTCCGGCTCTCATAAAAGTATAATGTGTTGCCTAATCCATTGATTTATCATTTTAAATTATTTATGGAATTTTTTTTTTGCGCAGGGAAACGGCAAGGCCAAGTCGACAGTTAATTTTATACCCGGGGTGGGGGTTTTTTGATCGAATGGGCCATAGCATTGGGTTCCCCCCACGTTTTTAAAAAAACCTTAAATTTTTTCCGATGGAATAAAGATTAGGCCTTTTTTATCACTTTTTTTTTTGGGGGATGCGTCAGATCAGCCATTTTTTTTGTACTGTTTTTTTTAAACAAGCATGTTAAAGGGGGCCCCCAAACACAAATTTTAAAAAAAAAAAAACTAAAAAAAAATATAGTTATTGAAGAAAAGAAATACGGGAAAAAAAAAGAAAAAAAAGGGGGGTTTAAATTTGCAAATAGGTTTTTTAATCGATTTAAAATTTTTAAAGATATCAGTACGAAAAGGAACCCAAGAAGCGGTGTTGTTTTTGGGATTAAAAGTTTTTATACACCCCCAAATTTTAAATACAATACAATTTTAACCCAAAATAAAAAAATTTTATATATGTGGAGGTCCCAAATTTGAATAAAATTATAGATACTTTTTGTATAGTAAAGAAGTAATGATGCCTTTTAAACCCCTCAATTAGCTCACTTTTTTTTCCCTTTTTTTAAAAACGTCCATGACATTTGTTACCTTTTTAATTGCGTACAATTATGGGATTCAACTGAATTAAAAAATCAATGAAGCCCCATCAACGATTTTTTCCAGTAAAAAATTTTAAAAGGGGAGATAATCCCCCCCTTCCAAGCCATTGTCGATCAAAAAAGAAAAGAAATTTTTAAAAACCCCTTTTTCCCCCATGGCGATGCGCTTGCGCTTGTCACATGATGAAAAGGCCTCTTGCCCCTCTTCTTCTTTTTTCTTAGTTTTTTCCCCGTAGTTTTAGCCGATTTTTAAAAAAAAAAAGGGGGAAAATTTTTGGGGAAATGCTGATTGACTTTTTGGGAGTGACATTGTCACAATTTTTCAGTTTTGGGGGGAAAAAGCCGTTGTTTTTTAACAATTTTTCGAAAATTACATAACTTTTTTTGTATTTTCATTATTTGGGAAAAATTAAAACAAACCTCCCAGTCCATATACAGTTTTACAAGATAAAAATATATTTACTTACTAGAAAAAATTTCACGGTTCTACGCACTGAATATTGCTTAACCCTTAAAAGGGGTTACCCCCCCAAAAAGGGGGAGGGGGCCGGTTCATCTTTTCTTTGCCACGTATTATTGGAGTTTTCAGATAAAGCTCCGTTAAATGGCTGGAAAAAGGAGTGCGACAAGTGAGTTAAATCATGATAACTGGAATCAAGAAGATGAACCAGAAGACAGAGGGACATTCCAAAAGGCTTCTGAAGGTGCTTTAAAAAATAGAATTATTAGGACTGCTAAAAGAAGAAATCCTATAAGGGTGAGTTTTAAGATTTTGTTTGAAGTACGGATAAACAAAGGTATTTTTACTTATGAGAAAGTATAGATATCTTTAACATTAAATTTTTTTAAATGGTATTTTTTTAGAGTGAAGAAGAAGGGAAAACTAGTGCATTTGCGGGCTTTACGGGTTTCACAAGCAAACCTGCAAGTAATGATTTCTCATTTTTGAAAAACATCTCATCATCTGACAGTGCCCCAAAAACAAATGGAATTGACAAACCAGCCACAACTGCATCTAGCTCTAGTTTTAATCTATTTTCTAACTCAACTCCAAAGAGTACTAACATTTTTGGTGCTGGAGGGACAACAACTGCTAATTCTAGCACAAATATATTTGGCCCTAGCATTAATACGACAACTGCAAGTAATACAATAGTTCCTAGTGAATCATCAGGTAACAAAAAGTCTGAAACTTACTGTGCAAAATTAAAAGGATTAAATGAAAGTGTGTTAAAGTGGATTCAAAGGAAAGTTGAGGAGAATCCACTGATAAGTTTGCAACCAATTTTTAAGGACTATGAAAAATACTTAGGAGAAATTGAAAAAAGTGAATCCAGTACAACAAATACTGATAAACCTGTAACTAACAGTCACAATACTAAGCCCGTTCCAACTTTCAATTTTTCACCATCAACAGATAAAAATACTAAAGCAATTCAGGTAAATATGGAAACTGGTTTAGTTATTCTTTGTGTAACAAATTGTAATTTTTGTCAACCTTAAAACATTAATAATCCTTTTGCAGCTTGTAATAAAGTAAAGCATGTATACATCCCTGTATAAAAAATTGTAGATCCACTCAAAATTCTGTCATCTTAAAATTATTAAATTTCTTCTCTAGATGACCTTGAAAAGTTCTTATTGAATATGAGTAAAGGGATCTTTTTTGACTAAAAAACTTTCCCATATACAGGGTGATTCATAAGGAAATGTCAATACTTCAGGTACCTAGTCAGGGTCCAAAAATAAACATAAAAGTCTATACAAATATGGGTCTGCAGGGCCTTCATTCTTGAAATACAGGGTTTTAGAGTTTTTATTTAATTTTTCTATTTTTTAAATAAAATTATGAAACCTAGTTTGTTTTTCTGAACGTAATCTAAGAACAATAATTTTATTGAAAAAAATACATATTGTTTATTTATACATTTTGTTTTATTTTGCTATAATAAAATCAAATGTGTCATAATTTTTTTAAATCAAATATCTCAAAAAAGGTTGCTCATATCAACTTTTAACAGGTATATCTTTTTGATGTAAAAATGACAAAACAATTATTTAATTTACTTAAAAATGTAATGCAGAGCCGTACCAAAAAGTTGTTATTGTTCTAAATAGTAAAAAGATGTTTAGGTGGCACCCCTACAAGTAAGAGCCGTACTAAGATTAAGTTCGAATCCGTCATACCAAAAAACCCCCAGATATCTTTTTTTACTCCAATATTTACATTTTCATAGATTTTATTTAAAAAATAGAAAAATTAAATAAAAATTTTAACATTCTGTATTTCGGAAACGAAGGCCTTGCAGACCCATATTTGTATAGACTTTTATGTTTATTTTTGGACCCCGACTACCTACCTAAAGTATTGACATTTCCTCATGAATCACCCTGTATATCTAAAATTTTCATACATAATAATCTCATATATTATTTTGGATTCAAAATTTTGTTTTTGAACTCTACAACATAATATGATAAACATTCTTTTACCTGCATTTCCATTTTATTAAAATGAAAATAAGACTTATAACTAAATACATTTAGACTGATCTAATTTTCCTATCATACTTTTTACAAGAAAATACCATCAAAATTAATTTTTTCTTATGCACTAACTTTTTTGAACACATTGTATAGTTTCCTAATTCATCACATTATCATTTGCTTACAGATAGCACCTCTGAAAAAGCTACTGATAAAAATGAAAAGTCACCCATACCTACATTTAAATTTGGAGGTCCTACAGCAAGTGTAAGCTGTAGTGGGCCAACATATAGCTTTGGGTCAGCTGGTGGAGGTGCATCTAAGGGCTTTACATCCTTCAGTAAGTCATTTTTATCATTTATTGTTATTGATAATCCTTATTAGGCACCCAATCCATAATTCTAGTACCCTATCAAATATACTCATGGACAAAAATATCGAATAATCTTGAAATTTGCCATAAGACGCAATGCTAATTGTTTGTACCAAAAATATTTATACTATCACTTAGAAATCATCAAAGAAGGTGAGCAAAATGTAAATTGTTAAAAAAGGACAATATCATAGTTGTGTATCATTACGACATTTGTTGTGTTACTGATAAACCCCACAGAGTGTAGAAAGTTTTTAAGAGAAGAAGTGCAATAATAATTAAATGGCCGTTATTGATTTAAAAATGTGTAACACTCTGTGGGATTTATCAGTAACACAACTCTTTCTATGAGATTTGTGTTACATTTTATGGCTGTTAGCAATCGAATTTTGATGAATGGAACAAGTTTGCTCAGAAATTAATCACAATTTTTGGCAGCACTTTTTAATGTGAACTCTTTTTCAGTTCTCAATTACAGATAAAATAAATATTGTTCTTATATCACAGATGAGGGCTGAAGCACCAGTTAACAGATCTCTACAACAAATATGAAATCAAATATCTCACACATAGCTAACTAAATACAACCTCTAAAATCACATCAGATAAAACTCTGGTTTCATTTAAATCTTCTCTTTCCTTTGCATTTTCGGTAATTATTTACAAGTAGGGTCAACCTCGGGGTCAACCCTATTTTTGGCCATAAAAAATAGATGAATTAATGGATCATTATAATTTTTTTAAAATTTTTTGTTTTTATGGCGAATTTATGGTGATGATAGCAAAAATATCAAAAAATTAATATTTCAATTAAAAAAAAGTCTTAAATACCTTTTATTCTCATTGTCTTCAAGCTTATTGTTATTCTTTTTCTCAATCTATGTTTAAAAACAAAGAATTAAAAAAAAAATTGATGTCAAAATAAGTTTTGGTTAGTTGTGGTTAGTTTTTCAAATTGTTCGTTTTTATATGTATTTTTCAAAAAAAAAAAATGTATCAAAAACATCAAAAAAGATAAAATAGTAACATATTGTAAGATATTTATTTTAATTCTCCCAATAAAATAAAATTTTTGACCTAAGGGTGGTTTCTGAGTGATGCTAGGGGTTGCTGAGGGTTGCTAAGGTTAAATTCAAGGGTTATATATGGGTAAATTTTAACTTCATATTCGTTTTTACTACACCAAAAAATGTATTGTCAAATATTTTTGTTATATCATTTCCAAATGAATAAAATTTTGACCCTTCGGGGACGTGCTGGGGGGTTGCTGGGACAAAATCTAAGGATGATGGATAAATTCTGACTTCGGATTCGTTTGTAGCGCACCGAAAAACATACCGGAAGATACTTCACATATCTGGTTCAGAACTTTTTTTTTGTGTGCCTGTGTTATCAATAATGTGTAGAATGATTTGTCAGGGAATTTACAAAAAGCTGAATAATTAGTCAATACTAGTAATAGTTATTGGGTTTATCATAGTCCCAAATAATTTAAAATTTTAATTTTGCTAACATAAATTTAAAATTTTAGAATTTTTAATTTTGATTGTTTTTATTCACCATTAGTAATAAAATTTATTTTTAGGTACATCATCTTTATCTACGGCCCCGACGTTTTCTTTTGGCAGTAATAATTCTTCTGGCAGTATAGCATTTCCAACTTCCTCAGGTTTTAGTTTTAACAGTGCACCTAATCCACTAGAGCCAGGTAGGTATTTAAGGATAGAGTAGATTAATTTATATGACTATGAAACCTCTATACACCGCTTATTTCTCAATAATACATGTTGTGATAGACTGTTTTTAACATATAAAACTGTAGGGAGTTGATTATTTAATTTAGTTTCATAATTCCAACGACCATTCTGTAGCATCTCGAAAGCATTTTGCACTTTTATTACCAAGTTTGAACAAATTATGATTTTTTTGATTTTTACCAATTTTTAACTTTTCATTCAGATTAAAACTGAGATCAGACCACGGTTTTTCTCAAATTTTGAACATTTTGAAAAGTATGATATGAATAGATGTTACTGATAGATACATACAAATCCTTCAAGAAAAAGCAATGACTATTATGGAAGATATTTCCTTGGTTCAAGTAAATGACATCTATTTCCAACAAGATGGAGCTCCAGCTCACAACTCTCACGTGATACAACACTGGTTGGAACAGCACTTTCCTAATCAATTTATAGCCACGCACGGACCTATTTGAAGGCCACCACGGTCTCCGGACCTCTCCGTTTTAGATTATTTTTTGTGGGGATATTTAGAAGGTAAAATATACTCGAGGAGGTATGAAACAATTGAGGAATTAAGAGAGGCCACGGAAAATGCCTTTAGAGAGTTGCGAGCCCGCTCTTTCATATTTGAAAATGCTTTAAGAAGACTACAGACGCTATGCCAACAATGCATACGACATCATGGTCACCAATTCGAACAGTGTTTATAAAATTAGTAGTTAAGTTTGTCTTTTAAGGCTAAGAACAATTCTAGCGTAAAATTGTTATTTTTATCCATTAAGTTGTCTTGTTAATTAATGTTTATATTACTAGATTATTTTTTTGTGCGAGAAGGCATTTGACGTTGATTAATTTGACTTTCATTAATTTAAACCAAAGCCGCCTATGTTAAAAAGTAAATAATTGCATGTTTTCATGCTGTTTATAAAAATAAGTTTCGACTATATTATATTTTTAGAAAGCTCTCAGTGCAACTTTGGCTAATATCTTAAAGAAAGTAAATCCGAGAAAAATTTCAAGTACGCCACTGTATTCTGCGTAAAAAGTTCTATAAGGGCCCGTTTTTATCTTTTCGATAAGTTATCAGATACCTGAGATACGAAGGGTAACCGAAAATACAACTTTTTTAAAATCACCCTGTAGCGAAAAACTAAGGGGACTAGGACAAATCTGTTTGCGGCATCTTTCGTTTGACAAAAAAGTAGCACGGTGTCGCGAAAACCGCATCATGTGAGAATAGGACACCCTGTACATAAAAATGTTTTCCATGCGTTTTTCGTTTAAATTGAGCTAAATCTTGTCATAAATCTTCCATAACGTCGAATTTGCATTGGTTATAATGTCGGGCTATGTCTAGATTGGGTAGCAAAATGTTTTAATTAAGTAACATTATGCTACTCAAAATAGCCACATCGAATTTGATTGGTCAGATTTTCGGGCTATTGCTAGATTGGGTGGCAGAATGTTTTAATACGAACTGATTTTAAAGAAAATATTAACATAACATAAATAAAACATGACATTTCTGAAATAAATAAAAAGCAAAAAAAATAATTTATTACAGCAAATTTATTAATTATTATTTATATTTATTAAAATTATATACAATTTTTCTTTATATGAAATAACTGATCTTGCAGCTAAACCAAAAGAAGATGGTGACAAAAAAACTGAAGATGATGAAGATGAACCTCCAAAGGTAGAATTTAAGGCAGTTCTGGAAACAGATCATGTTTATACTATAAGATGCAAAGTTTTCGTTAAGAAAGGAGATAATTTTGGAGACAGAGGTGTAGGAAACCTGTACTTGAAACCTATTGAGAACAGTGAAAAAAAGCAGGTAAGATCTTCAAAATAGTTCATTTTTAGTTTTTAGTTGTACATACAAAATAATTATAGTTCTTGTTTAATTACTTGGTCCCTAGAGGAGTAATATATTTACCCAAAATCCCTGTTGAGAAAGAATTAAACTGACATTTTTTTTTAAATTTTTTGCTTTCGTACATTGTCCATTTTTATTCTTAAAATATATTTTTTTTTTGTTAGAAAAACAATAGATTTTTAAAACTACAAGATATCCAAATCAAGCAGATGTAAATTTTTTTAAAACACTATTATAAAGTATATAAAGATGATTTAAAACTAAAATATTCGGAAAACGCTGAACTACCTACATTTTTTTTGTCAGTTGCCCTTAGCAAAATTGTTTGCAGAATTGTAACGGTTTTCTAGTTTCGCAAACTTCAAAAATTGACTTGAAATATTCTTGTTTTGTACACTGAATTATTTAATCAATTTTATGCTTCTCATTTCGTACACCGACCAATGTGACAAGCCAAATAACCAACCAAATAAATACCATTTTAAAAATTGCTAAAACTTTGTTAGCAATTTCTATGTAGGGATAATTTAGACAAATTCTTCATTTTTCTTAATTATATTTCAGACGTGATAAATCACTAAAAGTAGGAACAGTTAACTTTACGGTTTTGGTAGATAGTTAAAATATATATTATTAGATTATTTTATTATCACTTTTAACCAAATAAATATTTTATATTTATGCATCTTATATGTGAGCAGTAAATATTTTGATATTTAGTTATAAAATTAGTTTTAATTCATTTTACCATATTATTTTATGAACTGTCAGAGACAGGAACCTACCTCAATTTTTGGTGCACAAAACGAGCTGTCAGATAACTTTATAATTATTTTTGTGTACAAAATAAGAATATTTGGGGAAAATTTTTAAGGTGTACGAAACGCGAGTGTACAAAACAAGAATAAATCATTGTAACGTTGCCTCCTGTACTAGTAATTACCGCAAGATCTTGGAACTGGTGTATTTCAATTATACCCTGCATCGACTTTTTTTAAATAATTCACTTATTTTTAGTTAATCGTCAGAGCAGACACAAATTTAGGAAATTTACTACTCAACCTTATTCTTTCTGAAAGTGTGCCTACCAAACGCATGGGTAAAAAAGATGTCATGCTGGTAGCGATTCCAACGCCGGATACAAAGCCCCCTCCAGTGCCCATTCTCCTTAGGGTAAAAACACCAGAAGACGCAGATAAATTACTAGAAGTTTTGGAAAAACACAAGAAATAGAAGCCTTATTTTTAGTTGTATGAATGTTTTTATGTCATTTTATTTTTGTGCTCAATAAACACTTTTTTATTTATGTCATGTTCTTATGGAGGTATTTCCTTTTCTTTTCCCATAATGTTATTATATAAAACTAAAATCAAGTTTGTATGATGGCCTTGATTGCAAGATGTGACCAAAATGTGTTATATACATGTTTAATTAAAAAAAAAAGATATGGGGTTTAACTACACAATGTTGCTAAATATATATATTAAGTAACATTAATACATTATTAAAGTAGTATATAATGTATACTTCAAGTCCAAAATTTCTGTCAATGACGCATCGCTCGGTTTTAGAGTGCCCCGGGTTGTGTGGGGTCAGGGGAATCAATTCCAGTGGCGTAGAAAATAAATGATAAAATTTCGTCAAAACATGAAAATATTTTTTACAAGCAAAAGTTATTTTCTCACATTTTCATTAACCCTTTAAATTAGTAACAAGCCTATATTATTTTGGTATTATTCGGATTAATGAAAAATGTAATTTTTTTGCTTAATTTTGCACACCTCCTATTTTGAGGTCATAGAACACAAATTTGAGTTTTTTTGGCGATTTTTCAACGTTTTTCCAAAAAAACATTTTTTACTTTAATTTTACCTTCTCTGATTTTATTTTGCTACATTAAAAAATAATAAAATTTTAGTCTTAACATAAATTAAAAAAGATGTAAAAGCAGAACGATAGACAATCCAAGTTACACCGACTTGCCAATTCACCACCGATCTTGCAATTTCAATATTAAATACGATATTCACACGCATTGCTTCATCAAAAATATCCACTATATAAGGAACACGAAAGCTCTGAGATCATCAGCTTGTAGAATCCAATAACTATTTCGGGTCTTTCGTGTTCCATATTTAGGATTTCCATATCGAGAATATTTTTGATCAAACATTGCGCATACCTTATAAAAATGTCATAAAGAAAACTATTACAACCTGGTAACAGGTCAACATTTTAGAATTTCGAGTTGAATTCGGACGTAAACGTTTTACCTACTTTTTATTGAAAATTAAGGTTTTTTCCTTACTTTTAAGTGTTTTTTTTAATATTAACATAGTATGAGTTTTTTAAATATGTTTTCGTGCAAATGACAGAATTTAAAGGAATATGTCGTAAAATGGAATTAAACAATTCAATTATTATTTTTTAAATACTATAAGAGGCAGCCAAAAAAACAGCTTCTGATTCATGTTTAACAATCGAAAAGTAAAAAGTGTGCAAAAAAATAGCGAAAAAATCGCATTTTCCAGTATCCGAATAATTACTAATATTGATTTTTTTGCCTTTTAAAACTCTGAATACCGTACGCGAAAAAACTCTTGTTAAAATTGCACATATCTCTGCAGCATTCAAAGTGGTTAGTTCTGGATTTGGTTCCCGAATCCCATGGTAAACATTTTTAACCATTATTCGTTCTTTTAACGTTAACTAAGTTTTTTTTTGTTGGCGGATAACTAGTTAAAGGTTGGTTAATATTCATAATTTACAGAATTAAAAGCACTTAACGCTAAATCTTTATATACAATTATATACACTAAATAAGATAAACTATTGTAAAATTGGCACAAAACAATATCTATATACTACAATTATTAGAAATTTATAATATTTAGAAAATACCCTGTATAGCAATTAAAATTTAAACTTACAAAATCTGTCCATAATCAATAATAACTAAATAAAATAATCGAACAGCACGAAAACCCTGTCGATACGCTTATTTTCAAGTCTCTTCAAGTTGTAAACTAAGGAATGTGTGTTGCCACTTTTATTGTCTTCTCGATAACAATGATTTCAATACATATTGGCGTGCTATTTTAAGTGCGATCTCTGGCTGGTGATATATTTTTGCGAATTATGACAACGTGGCGATAAAACTTTTGGCCGGTTCACTGTTATTTGATCGGAAAAGTATATCATAGGCTTAAAAATCATTTACTAGTGTTAGATTTTTCTTCAGCCGCTTCATCATTAAGTGAGTCACTGACAGAAATTTTGGACTTTAGGTATAATTATCATGTTCTCTTTGCTACTCGGCTAGTGTCTCATAATTTTGATGAGTCAGTCAGTAATAAAATGGACGATTTATAAAATCAAATATCTCAGAAAACCCTTGACAACTTCCTGAATTTTTTTAAAGGTAATTATAATATTTACATGAATTTATATACCAAATCTCAAACCCATTTGTAAAACGATAACAAAGTTAATTATGATTGGGGGAAACACGCTGAAACGTTTTGTGTAATATACACACTACGTGCATCAGACCAGAGCGGAGCTTGGCGCACAAACGTCCGCCTGGATTAAAAAAACCACAAAATAATAATTTTAATTTGTCTAACTTAGATTAGATTATTTGAGCGGAGATGGCGAAAAATGACCTCCACCACTGCAACCTTACCAGATTTATTGTGGTTTCTCCTATCGTTCTTTAGAGTACCTTGTCCAAGCCCGTGTTCTTAACTAGACTCCAGAGTCTCAACACTGGCCACTCCATATAACTTGCCGGTTTTGGCTTCTCCTTCCCAAGCCTAGTAAACCTAAGCCTGCATAGTGCTTCGCAATGGCACCACACATGTAAGGCTGTTTCTTCAGCCTCCTGGCAGAACCTACACAGGCTATCCTCCACCAGGTTTATTCTTTCCAGGTGCTTGTTGAGTTTACAATGGCCTGTTAGTTGACCTACCGTTATCCTTACGACCTTACGGCTGTGACTCAGTAGGTCCGATGTAAACTTGGCCGAGCAGGTCTTAATGAACTGCTTTGCCTGTCGTTGTCCCGGTGTTTGTACCCACCAGCTTTGAAACTGTCTGTCTACCCAACTCTTAATAGATGCTTTGAAGAGACCTGCCGAGATACCGCAGAATGGCTCCGGGCCTATCATTTCCGCGGCTGATCCTCTTTTGGCTAGGTCGTCGGCCTCTTCGTTACCTGGATGGCCCTCGTGGCCTGGTAACTAACTTAAGAGTGCATTTACGCTACACCTTAGGGGTCCGGCGAAAGGACACGGAGACGGTGGGCGGAGACTAACAAACTCCCACTACCACAATTTTCGTATAGCCGATTAAAAATATTATATTTTATTTAGGTTCTTCCAAATTCGGTGTATCGTTGCGATGTTGTTTCCGATTGCAAGCCTACAGGAGATAACGTTTTTCGGTAACTATTTTTTACTTAAATGACATAAATTATACACCATTTTAAAGGTAAAGAAATAATCTATACCTCTGCTGTAACGGATTTTTGAAATATGAGTCGAGTTAAGAAAAAATAGTATTTAAACATAACCGATTTTAGGGTGACTTTCACTCATGGAAATATTAAAAACTAAATCCAAATTTAAAAAACTATTGCAGCAGAAGCCTAGATTTAAGTGTTTGCTTTCATATAGTTTTTGAGAATTATCGATAACTTATACCGTTTTTAAGAAAAACATTATGCCTCGAACCCCAAATTGGATCCAATTTTCGCGGCGCGAATGGACTCTTAGTTACAAAAAAATAAAATGTCCTAGTGAGCATTGGGGACGGATGAAAAATAAATAAATAAAAAGTAAGTTTACTTATACTAAATCCTTTTTTAATGACTTTAAACTCTTTAATTTCTCACAATGTTAAAAATTACGGTATTTGGAGTGTGTCTTAGATTCATGACGAACGGCTATAATCGTTAATCTGTTATTTACGTTTCAAAGTAACAATTTGCTGAGATGAACTAAATGGCGAGCATTTTTATAATTTAAACCTAAACCTAAGTTTTAAACGCCCTAATGAGTTTTTAGGTCCACACAGGAACAGGGCTTCTTTGGTACTATGTTAATTATAAAAATTAAAGTCCGGGCGATTCTTAATTTTGACGCACTACATTGGTAATGTATTAACAATCAATTCTGTGGTTAAATCTAAAGCATATTCGTGGAAATGGGTTCCATAACGGACAGGGTATTAATCAAAATTACTAGTTTTTACGAGCACTAAAATACCGAGACCAGCAGGCGAACTTTTGTAACACTATAGAGAAGAAATCTGGTCTTGCAACGGTTTGTTCTCTTTCTGTCCTATGAAAAGTAAGATATGTTTATCTTTGTCATAGACACAATTTTGTGCAAGAGCTGGAGAATAAAGAGTGTAGACAGGTGTTGAGGTTAGAAAGGACTAAAGGAGAACTTTAAGAGATCAAATTAATTCATTTGAACTACCCGAAGCTGAATTTAGGTGTTAAAGATTAAGCAGCGATTTAGTTAAAAATTTAATTAATGAACAAAACGTGGGAGCCAAAATGATGGTACACCTATCCATAAGTTGTGCATTTTTCAACAAATAAACTTGTTTTTATGTTACATAACATACCATATGTTTACTACCGAAATTCAACGTAGTATTTAGAAAAAAGATAGAGTACCAATTTTTAATAAAAAAAGAATATTTCTAACCTATTTTTTGCCTATTTCTATGTCTACTAAATTGCGGAGTTCGCCTGCAGACCTTTCTATTAAAAAAGTTTGATGTCTACTTCTTTAAGCCATTCTGTGGGACGGTAACCAAATTAATAAAAGATTTATTATCCTTACTAAATATCTTATAACTCCAATTCTTTTTACAAGCAGTAGGCGAATCCCAGAATCGTCATAAGTAGTAAAGAACAGAAAATAAATATATATTTTTTAATAAAACAGAATTATATTATATATACAAAATACAATTATTTGTACACAAATAAAAAGTAGAATCTAATATACAAAAAAAACACACAAAAAATTTCCCATTCACAAATCAATTTTAAATAAATTACTCTTATTTTTTACCTAACTTCAAAATTTGTACAGAATCAATAATAATCAAAAGTAAAAAGGAATACAGGACTGGATTTTTTAAAAGTACAAGGGATACTTTCAACTGTACAATGACACGGTTGATTATAATTGGCAAAGCTAATGAACACTAGTGTGTTTCCATCCTTGAACAGGTGTGTCGCATTAGTTCTACCAACTTAAAACGCTGTACGTTAATAAGTATCCTAAAACATATTAGTAAAAAAAATGTTTATCAGTTTATCCACCATTTTAGTTTTAGTTTTTAATTAACAGGTTTTTTTTCCTAATAATTTATAAATTAATGCAATATATCCAATTGCGTCTGTAAAATTTTAATTAATAAATAACTTCATCAGGAAAATAAAGAAGTAATTTTTTAATTTTAGAGAAAAAATACCTAACATATTTACCAAAAATTAAAATGGCTAATGTAAAACTGAAAAACAAAGACAGACACATATATTATACAGTGTCATCAATAAAGTCATCATCAAATGGAAAACTTAGTAGACTTTGCTTTAAAAATTAGAATAAGTAGCAGCCACAAACGTCAGTCACGTGATTTTCCTGGTCTGTCAAATTTGACATTTTTTTAATAAATAGCATTTTCTTTAAAAACATCAAAAAATATAAAAATTAAAAAGAAAAGTCATTTTATACCCATATAAACCTATAGTAAGTATTTCTTTTTTGTTTTTTTTTTAATTGTTTTTTTCTAATTTAAATTTTGTGTCTATTTACTTAATAAACAACCTTGTTTTGAAAACGCCACTGAAGTTAGATGAGCTTTCCATCCCTCCATCAGTATGTACGTTCACTGTTTAAAATTCATTTTTGTGTTAAAAAATTTAAAAAATATTTGGTTGGTTAATATGTTTTTTCTTTGGCTTTGGACACTGGTTCCTTTCCTGCCAGCTCATTAGGGGTGGTCACATGTTTGTTTGGCTCGAAAACATTACATGGCCAGCAAGAATCTGTCTCCCCTTTCCAGACACACGTGAGCTTTCCCAGGAATTTTTCACAAAATATTCCTGCCAAAATTTTTTAATAGATGCAGAGCACAAACAATGGCGATCCGACCAAGAACTACTACTGGTATTATGTATATCCGCTTTCTGTCAGTACGGTCACTCTCTGTTGAGCGCGTAATCATCTTCCGCCATAGGAAAATCACCCAAAAAGGCCCCCAAAACCAGAAAGGAACAGGTATAGAACTCTTCGTTCACAGTTCTTAGCCCCAGAAGAAGAATTCCATCGTTCGGCGTGAGTCTCTCCTTGATCCCCGAGGGAAAATACAGTAGATACGGTTCAACCAACCGCCTTCCCGGAAAAAAACCATGTAGTTTTTTATCGAAAGCACTTCACTGTTGGGAAGTCCAACAGAAACTGAAAATATTTAGTTACAAGGGTTTGGGACTTCAATAGGGTGCAAATGAGAAACCTGACAGGCATACTGACAGGTCATTGTAGGAACAGACATTATCTCAACAAGATAGGAAAAAGCGAGACAAGTACATGTAGATGGTGTGGAGAGGGAAGAGAGGACGCCATACATGTACTTAGCGATTGCCCAGCACTAGGGCACATCAGGGGGAAATGTCTAGGTACAACATGGCAGGACCTAAATGACATAAGATTCCTACCACTAACAGGACTCGCATCACTAGTGAGGAAATTGGGGCTCTAGTAAGCAAAACGACAGCACCATATCAGTGTAAAAGGAATGCATACATAAGGGACAGTACAGGGTGACGGAATTTGTGTATGCTTAAGGGTTGGTGTAGAGCATAATGGGCTTAGACCTCAGTGCTCACTGCCCCAGCGAGGGAACTCATCATGCTACAATAGATAGATAGATAGATACAAGGGTTTGCATGAAGTTTAGTGAAAATAAATTATTCAATACAGTTCTGCTAAAATTTATATAACAGAAAATAGTAGATCAAAAAGCAGTTGGGGTATAAAATTACAGAAGAAACATACTATTTTTACAAAATTAAAATTTTTGAACAATGTGCCAAATTGAACTTACTAAAAATTGGCCTTACTAAATGTGGCTGCCATTTGACATTAACACGATTAAATAAAAAAAATCCATTTAATGTGGACTTTATTGGTATATCAAAATACCAGGGATTTTACTCAAAAAACGCAAAATAAACATTCAGATTTGCTTACAGTGGTATTAATATTATAAAGAGACTATATAATAATAACCAAAAAAATATTGTCCATATACTGTTATTAAGGACTATCCCTTACAAAAAACTAAATATGACAGTATTGCACTTACTTCAAGTCTTTTAAACTAAGATTAGATTTATTAAATATTAAGATATTTTTTAAATAAAATAAATTTACATACAATGCTAAAATAAGTCTACAACAATTTGTTTAAAAAATAAATATAAAAAATCACGCATTTATGCTTAACAATATTATTATACATTTTATTTCTTGAGACCAATCATCTAAAAAATATATTTTTTAAGGCTAATGCTTAGACATTTAAAACCTAAAATAGCTTTATTTATTTGATTTCTTTAATTTAAAGTTTTTTACATTTCTGATTAAAATTAATTGATTTATTGAACTGTGACAAATAAAAAATGTGCAATTCCCTAAAAAAATCGATAAATAAATATTTTTTAAAAAATATATATTTTTACTAGTGGTTATTGCACTTTGGGCCTATGACTAGATTTTTATTTCAAAAAAAGTACACTTTCCTCCCGATTGTGTGACTCAAACCATGGGCCTGCTCTTTGAGGGAATGGAATAATATTATTCTATTAAATTTTATCTTTTTAGAAAAATTGAAGAGTTAGTTTGCTCAGCTAATCGGTTTATCTTGATGCTGTCAAAAAACTCCTTTAACCCATTTTTCGAAAGTGCCTATAATTTTTACAAAAATAATTTTGACAGTGTTTACTGTTTTTTTGTTTAATGTCGTATTGCCTGAATTATTCTAAATAAAACTTTAAAAAATAATTTTTAAATAAAAAAATTCTCATAATACATTGTGATCACTAAATATATACTTCTACTAATTTTGATCAGAAATGTAAAATGAACCTGAACGTCAATGCCGTGTAAAACCTTCGAGCATATACTAACGTGGAGGGGTAAAGCAAAGCGCTGAAAACGTGGTCGCATTAAAAAAAGAAAGCAACAGTCATCGCCGTTGCTATCTCTCTCAACTATTATTGGAATTGACATATCAGTTACCACGTTTTCAGCGCTTTGTTTTTTCCCTTCAGGTTAGGATATGCTCGAAGTGTAAAACGAATGATCATTGTAGCTTACACAACACGGATGTGTTACCAATGTAACCCGTTTCTAACCTATCAGCAAAACCTAATGAACACATTCAGTCAATAGCCTAATTATCCAAAAGTAAAATTAAATAACATTCATAAACAAGGATTGGTTAGGCTTAGTCTTATCTTGAAAATGGTAGCCTTACCCACGATTCAAAATTGCTGCTCAACTGAATCCCGAAAACAACCTGACATGTCTTGCCAGGTATTTGGAAAAATTAATTTAGATTGTCAAATAGGCAAATATTTTGTTTCGCTTGAACAGGAACTGCTTCAAAGCACTAACTAATAAAAAAATGATAAAGTTACCTTACTGTACTTTTGAATACCCCACTCTAAGTCGAAAACTAATTATACCCGCATTACAAGTGTTTAAACCTTTAACTGAGTAATCAGTAACAATAAATGTTATGGTTCTGGCAAAATCATGAATTAAAAAGTTCTTGTTGGATAGACATCAAAGAAATCTTTACTTAGTATAAAGATCCGAGTGTGCTCAGCCTTATTCACCGTTATGAACTTTCAGATGGCCTGAAACAGAACAAAGAAAAACCCCCAAAAATCTAAATACATCTACGTTTCCGTGGCAATTCTACCCTCGTTTTCAAAATAAAAATATTGTATAAAACTTAATTAAAAATTAAATAATAATTAAAATTAAAATTGTTAAAATTTTGATATAAAAATTATGGAAATTCTGAGATCGTTTTTTAGAAATTTTTGACGTAATATCTTGACTTGAAAGTGGTAGATAAGGATCTAAATTTTTGGGATTTTTTGTTTCAGGCGATCTGCGAGTTCACAGGAGTCGATACGGCTAAGCACACTCTCTATACCCTGGGACCAGGACCAAAGCTGTCCCATTGTATAAAGATTTCTTTGGAGTATATACTTATTAAAGGCTTTATACATGAATTTTCCAGAACAATATAGAACATTTATCTACAATAGAAGAACATGAATAATAAAATATTCACTCAGAATTCTTTTAACTTTGTAGTTTAAAGAGAGCTTTGCACAATGTTCACCAAAATTTGTAAAGGATGATAGGATGATTTTTTATGTCCAAAATCTAGAGATGTTAGCCGCGAAACCTTCCAAGCAAAGAGTGCGAAAATTCTTGTCTTGTCTTTATTTTAATTAAATAGCTCAGGATTCCATCAGGCACTTATTCACCGCACAAACCAGGAATAATTCCATAATCTTTCTATAAGTCATAGAAGAACATCTTAACATTAACAAAAATTCCTGAAATTTAATTTCTGGGCATATCAAAGCACTCAAAGGTAAAAACGATAGAGCACTTTAACCGGTTTCTCCTAGGGCCCTGTGTTTGTCCTCACTAAGTATGTATTTTGAGCACCGCAAGCCACATTACCACATATGATTTGAAAAAGAACTTCAGGAACCACCATATAACATCGTAAAAACTCTCGCGCATATTTAAATGACAAGGTGAATTTCCATTTGGTTGTCTGGACTAAAAACAAGGTTTTTCGGGCATACAGCTATCGTTTCCATAAAAAGCCCTGTAGCATTCAAAACGCTTGGTCACTTGACGAAGGTCAAAACGAAAATTTGCCCTAATGTTCTAGCGAATATTTGCATATCTTAAGGCGGAATTCGTAACACACTTAAATTTAGTTTAACGCGGCAACACAAACGACACTGCTAAGACTGTTTTTTTTTTCTAAGATAAAAACCTTTAGTTTTATTGCAAATTCAAAGGAGTTAATAATTTTTAATGTGTCTTTTAAAAAAGCTTTTGTTATTGTTGAACGTGCCAAACACAAAATAATTATTATTGAAATTTTTAAAAAAATTATATATTATAGTATATGCAAAACGGCTCTAGCAACGATCAGGATCCCGAGTGAATCATTTTTTATCACTTAAAAACAGTACTACCAGTTTATGTGAAGAAACTTGTAAAACGAGCTATTACTCCCTACCCAAACCCCAAAACTTTTGCTAGACTTTGCCTATTGGACCTATAACTAACTTATCCAAATTAATATTCATTAAACCGACTTCAATTTGCTGCATGTGGACTTCAACACAGCTCTGGAAAACCTGTTGATTTGCTGGACTTAGTTTTCTTTTTATGTGTTCTACAGTACCTAAATATAAAAAAATAAATGGTAAAAATATATTATAGAAATTGTTTTTAATATATCGTGGGTATACTGCAAAAAGTGACCAAGTCAAAAATTATAGTTTTCTACAAATGACGATTGAAAATTACAATTTCTCTAATAAATCGTCGTTTTGTTTTTTTTTTTTTTGTTAATGGTATAATTTTGTAAATCTGAAGATAAATAGAAATGTTAAATACAATGGCTCTAATATTTCATACATCTTTTTATATAAGAAAAAAACTTAAGACTTGGTCACACCCGATGTTACAAAAATGAAGATTTACTGACTTGGTCAAACTAATTATATTGCACTTAGAAACATTACATGTCATAAAAATTATTCTAACTCCATATCCACTCAGATTCCGAAAAAGTTGGTTCCGGGGCTGGATTATTCTTTTTTTTATCTACAGGAAGGGATTTATACCAGTTATGATACTTCATTGGAATATTGTTATCATCAATTAACTTCATAAGACTTTTCTTCTTCTTTTCCGAGATGGGTAGCAAGTTTTTGTATAGAGGTGTCAATTTTTTGGCATTTCGGTAGGCCTTCTACGAACATTTACTCGAAAAACCCTGAAAATCATCTTCACTATAATTGTATTTAAAGAGTATGCGTCCTGGATGGCTTTTTTCATATTTCATAACTTTAATTTTTAACCAATGAACTTGCGCTCCTTCAACGTCTTTGGTTTAATTTTTTATTATGGCATTTGCCAGGGCTTTAAGATCATAAAAATCTCCGTTATTTTTATTTTTAAGTCTAGTAGATCGTGCCAATTTAAACACGTTAAGTAAGTCGTTCATGGTGTAGATCGATACATTCTTCTTTGCTCTCTCAATCGCACTATGCATTGCATCAACTTCCATGTATGAATGGCCCTTTTCCATAAAGTTATGCTGGACGACATCTAAATGAGTCGCTTGAACGACATATAAAAATAACGCGGCTATAAATTGATTGCGATTCTGTCCACCACACGTATCAGAAAATAAACTAATTTCTTTTACGTGTGGTGGAATTTGGTTAATCCAGTTAAGCAGGGCAGTACCTATTTCGCAGCTACCTCTTTGGCCATTCGGTTCACTCCAAGCATAGCAATATGCCGCATTTGGACTGGCAGATTCGTAGATCGTTAAATTATATGCGCAAAGTTTCATGGTGTAATACATTTGAGATATTTTAGAAGAAGGTATACGTAACACACTCTGCAAATCAAGTGTTGCATTCAAAAATGTTTTATCATTAGATGCACGAACTTTATCAGTATTTTTTACAGCATTGGCTTCATTGCGTCTTCTAAGATGTTCATGGTAGTCTATTTCTGACACAAATTTATTTTTATATTTCTCACAAAAAGCACACTGACTTAAAAAAGGATACGTTGTAATTTGTGCCAAATATTCTTCAGTAAGTTATTTCTGAGACAAATTTTCCATTCCCTCTAGAGCATTCTTGAACATAAAGTTCGTACATTTTTGCAATCGATAAAGAAAGATCTAATTATTTTACTAATAAAGATAAAATAATTTATAATCACTTGGGCACGAAAACAGAAAATCGACGATTTTTGACTTGGTCACTTTTTGCAGTATACCCACGATATATCTTAGCTTTTAGCCCTTTTATATCGTTCACACTGACTTATAGAGAACCTGCGTGACCTCGGTGATTATACACTAGCGCTCATGGTGGAAAATTTAGCATTTATATTGTGAGAAAAATTGAATTTATACTGCTCCCCATAGAAATTATAAATTAATTAAAAATGTCAAACATTGTAATTATAAAGAGTGGGTTTCAAAAAATAAATGTCCTGGGTTTGCGAATACCATCTGGGCCAAAGAAATAGTAAAATTAATATCATAATAAATAAACAGTATGTACATACTGTATGAAACAAATTAATTTTTTTGCTTAAGCAAAAAAAATTAATTTTCCTGAACACGTAAATAATAATTTTAAACTGCTTATTTTTTGACATAAAATATAAATATACAGGGTGACTCATGTAGTAGATATGACGTCATCAAAGATTTTTTTAAATAGAGACCCCAATATTTTAATGCAGCTTTATAATCTCCAAGAAGAGCTATTTTTAAAAACATAAATCACTTATGGTTATATATGGCAGTTTCGTGGTTTCAGGATGGTAAAAATTGTATGCATAATGTATAGAATTTGGTCAAGCAAAAATAAAACATTTAAAGTTTCCTTGAGAACGTAAGTAATAATTTGGGCATTTTTTTATATAAAATAAAAATATACAGGGTGCCTCGTGTACTAGATATACGGCCGAGTGATGATCGCGTTGTTAGTTAGCTTAGTTAGTTTAGCAATGGACTTAGCAATTGTTAAAAGTTAACAAAAAGTTTAGAATGTTTAACAAAACGTCATTGTCAGTGTTATTCAATGATTTTAGTAGGCAACCTGTCAAAATCTAACATTTTGTTAAACATTCTAAACCGTGGTTAACTTTTAACAATTACTAAGTTCATTTCTAAATTTAACAACGCGATCATCACTCGGCCGATAGTGTTTTAAAAAAACCGTTTTTTTTTTTAATCTGGAAAAAAACCAGAAAAAAAATCGTTTTTTTTTAAAAAAAAAAACGATCAATTAGAAAAAATTCTGTTTTTTTTTTAATTGTACTTAGTTACATTAATAAACCTTTTAGGTGATTTTTGATGAATATACGTTTTAACCTGCCAATGTGATGCGACAATATATTTCGATGAATAAAGTTTTGATAGTGAGAGTTCTGAGGGAGATAAAGAAAAATTTGAATAAGTTTTGGGTGTGTTTATGTATTTCATTACGTTTTTGATCATAAAGATTTCGTTTTAAAATTTTTCGATTGTTGTTTATGTGATGCTTTACTTATTTTACAGTGTTTGATAATGTTTTGTTTACTTTTGTAAACATTTTGTTAATAAAGATTAAAATATAATTGGAACTACAATTTTTCCACATTTTGTGTTTTTTCTGATCCTTTGGCAAAAACCGGAAAAAAACTGTTTTTCAAAAAAAAAACAGTTTTTTTTTCCAAGGCGTTAAAACACTAACGGCCTTGTGATGATCGCATTGTTAAATTTAGCAATGGACTAGCAATTGTTAAAATTTAACAACGGTTTAGAATGTTTAACAAAACGTCATTGTCAGTGTTATTCAATGATTTTAGTAGGCAACCTGTCAAAATCTGACATTTTGTTAAACATTCTAAACCGTTGTTAACTTTTAATAATTGCTAAGTCCATTGCTAAATTTAACAACGCGATCATCACTCGGCCGTAAGTAGATATGATGTCATTGACAATTTTTTTTTCAATTCAAACACTCATGTTTATTGCAGATTTATAACTTTCCAGAAGAGCTGAAATAATACAGGATGGTCAAAAAAGTTTGCAACAAATGGAAACCCTATTTAAATAGAGTCGCAACAATCAATTTCCTAAATGTTTATATATTTCTTCTGAAATTCGGTAAATAGGCCTAAAACTAAATTCTAAACAGTTTATTTCTATTTTAACTCCTACCCTCATCTTTAAACCTTTTGTATTACATGTTTCAAATTTGGCTCAATATCAGCGGTTTTATGCCAAGTGTTAAAATGTTTTTTTAAGTTATTCAAGATGCACATATAATTACCGATTTTTTTTTGCAAAACGAATTGTGTAAAAATTAGGGTTATTACCGATACCTCGATAGTATCGAAGTATCGATATTAAATGATGAAAATATCGATACTTAGGCATCGATCTAATTAGCAATACTATCCTTATCGATCTTACTGGGGAAATATCGTATTTCGTTTTTGTTGGTTTAATCATAACATATACCTTAAAATAGCCGACAGAAACATTTCTTGACCAAAACTAGATTATTATTCGAGTTATCTCTTATTTATTTGCCAGTAATGTAAGTATTGAAATTAGGTTATTAGGTAGTAAATTTAAAATATGATATATATGCTATAAAAATATACACTTTATTCAAATATTTTCCTAGAATGCACCCTGACATGATACATACATCTGTACATACATTGAAAATTTGTTCTCAAAATTTACGGGTTTGTAGAAGGATAATGATGGAACACCCTGTACATATTTTTGGCCAAAATAAACAGAACGAACAATAATGTGTGTATTCACTGTGTATTTTGTATACAAGATACTCTATAAAACAATGAAAAGATCTATCAAAGTTTAATTATTCTTCCGAAAATCTATAGAAAAATTTTAAATTAAAAAGAATATGAAGCTAATTTAGTTTTTTTTTGCATATTTTAACGTTTAACCTTTATTTTGACCAGGAGTTTAAATAATTTTACATAATAGCATACTTTTAAATATGCTTACCTTTTTAAATCGGATGAAGGCTTTTCATTTAGATGTTTATGATTTTTAAATGTTTTGCCATATTTGAGGTATTTCCTGAAGTTTTTATTTCTTTGAAAACACACTTTGCAAAGTGCAGTAATTAAAATTTTTTTCCAAAAAATTTCCACAAATTACTTTTAATTAGGGGCATTTTTGTAGCCCCGACACTAAGAAAATTACAAACTTAAAAATATTAAAATACACAGCGCACAGAGTGACAGAGTACTGGTGTTAAATGTTAAAAATATTTTCAAAAATTCCAAAAGCGGCCCCCGGCGTTTTGGAACCGACAAAGCCAATAGATTTAGGCCGCAAAAAATTCCAAGACGCGGTATAATAAAAAAAAACCTACATTGCCGCTGGTCTTTATCTTTTGTGGATGTGGATTATTTTGAAGTCAGTGGCCCCATGTTGGATCAATATTAAAATGAAAAAAACGGTTCTCTTTTTTGAAAAAAGGGAAAAAAAAAATAAAAAAAGACCAAAAAAAGGGTTTATTTCAACGCGGGGGCCTTTTTTTTTTATAATGTGCCGCTTCCCCCGTCTATAAAAAAAAAATCCCTATAAAAAAAAAACGACCATCAGTAAAAATTAAAATACTTTTTTTTTTTTTGCCTTTGTTCTTTAGGATTATTATCAGATAGGTTTATGATTGAATAAAGAAAAGTTGTTTACGAGCCGGGGAATTTAATTAATTTTATTTTATTTTAACGTGTAGAATTTAAAAACTGGAAACTAGTGGATAATTTTGGGAAAAGAAACTGAGGAAAATAGATTTAATACCGATAAAGTCAATTGCGATACTCGATACCACGAAAAAAAAATAAGCCCAATAAAACCCTTTTAAACCCCAAAAAAGCAGTAATAAAGGTGTTTTATCATATCGCATTTTTTTTAAATCCCCAAACATTTCATATTTGATCTTTCGTACCTATTTAAAATTTTTTTTAAAGCCTGTAGGCTATAGGTGGGGTTCAACATAATAATATAATGAATTTTTCCCTGTATTATAAAGACATCCCACTTGTTAACAATTTAAAAAAAAAAAAAACCCCATGTAACTTTTTTTTTTTTGGGGGGATCCTACAGTCCCAACGCCCCAAACACCCATTTTATGCGATCCATTCCGTTTAAAATTGATTCCTTTGACCCATTTTAAAAAGGGGTTGATTCCTCTTCTACAAATATCGTGATATCGGTATCGATACATTCAGCCGATATTTTAAAAACCCTAGTAAAAATATATACTGAATCTTGATTTACCTTCTAAAATTTGAAGTTCATAAGCATTATGGTCGTTATCGGCAAGACTTTTTATCTGAAGCATCAGGGCCGTTAAATCCGTTATTAACTCCAAAACTGCAGGGTTTTTACAGGGCCCTATAAAAAAAAACACATTTAGTTATTCGTTTTGTTAAGTGTGGGTGTGACCAAACTGTCTTTTTTTAAATAAATACCTGTTTCATTAGCAGTTACAGAGTTGTGCCTTGTGACTATTTCTCTCGCTTCTTCTTTACATTTTTCTCTTAAATGTGATGGTGCCAGCATCGCCGCTACACTTGGTTCTGGGGCTATTTCTTGGCAAAATACCTTTAAAAAATTCAATACATGTAATTTAGTTTTTAAAATTATTATTTATCTAATAAACTGCTGAACTTAAATTATAATACAGAAAAAGGTAACAATAAATACCGAAAATGTCAAAACACAAAAAATCAATATTTTGTCAAAGCCCAGCATTTATTACTACTTTTAGTATATAGGGTGTAAAAACTATAATGCTCACAATTTAAATAGGCGATAGTGAAGATCAAAAAAATTATTATGACATATGTGTCAAAACTTGACAGATTTTTGTCTAAACGATTTCAATTTACGAGCTTTAAAAGCAATTACTTCTGAAAAGCTTAGCAATTAAAAATTTCTGTCCTAATCACTTATCAGAAGATTCCATTGTTAATAAAATAAACTAAGTTTTAAATATTTGAATCTACAAAAAAATAAATAATAATTTTTCCCTTGGTAAAAGTTTTAAAAAACAATTGGCAACAGCGCTATTCAGAAGCCTTGTGGGGGTCAAGTCAGTCGTACATTATGTGTACTGCCGCGATATTTTTGTCGGCTCAAAACGTTTTCAACTAGGGAAAATATACCGATATATTATTAACTTACGCGAAAACTGGGTTCGTCGAAATAAAACTTGTGTACAAACTAGAGAACGACATTTTAAGCAACTTATTTAAATTAAAATGAAACTGCTTCTTTTTTTTTATAATTAGCGACTTTCTATTCTTCAAGCAAAAAAGCAGTGCTGTTTTAAAGCATGATAATCTGTGTTCCTAAAATAGTTATTTAGCCTAATTTTGTGGTAAGTACAATTTTTTTCAATTATACAGTATGTCCCTTGGGGGCTGAAAAAAAAAGGACAAATGAACCAAAAATTAAAAAAACGAAAAAAAAACATTATTGATAAAAAAAAATTTTTTGAAAAAAAAAGAACCACAATGAAAAAAAAAGATTTTTTTTTATTGTTTTCCAAAAAAAAAAAAACATAAAATCGAATAAGAGCAAACAATCATTTTTTTTCCTTTTAACGTAAAAAAAAAGAAAAACTTCTTCCAAAAATTTCTTCTTTACTTGGTTCTAAAAAATTCTAAAAAAATTTAAATTTAGGAAAAATTAAAAAAAATTACATTTTTTTTAAATCGCATTTTACTACTTTTACTTAAATCATACCTCTACATTACTAAACATTAGTAAAAATAAATATACAATGAAAAAAATGTAAAATGAAAAAAAATATGTAAATGTATAATGCATACTTGCAAAAATGTTGATTTTTCTTAAATTTAAATTTCTTTGGTCAAAAGTTTAGAATAGGTAAAAATAAATTTGGAGCAAGATTTTTATAACTTGTAGGACAAAAAACGACTGTTTGCTACTTTTTAATTATGTTTTTTTCATTTTTGGGACCCCTGTATGAAAAATCTATTTTCTCATTGTGTTCCTATAGTTTTTGACAAGCACAATTTTTATCAAGAAATGACTTTTTTTACGTATGCTTTTAAAAATTTTAGTCATTGTAATCCTCTTGTTAACCGCATTCGCGGACATACTGTATATTTTTTTAATTGTAAATAAACATCTCTTTAAAAAACGTGTAAATATGTAAAACCTCGAAAAAAACGTTCGACTCAATGTGAAAAGAGGGGCGCGGTGTTGCCAAATTTTTTAAACTTTGAAAAGCCATATTTCGAAAACAATTAACTTTTGACCATGTTTTTTTTACTTGTTTTGAGCTCCACTATCTTTCATTAAAATCGTGACAATCATACTTTTTACACCCTGTATATTGGTAAAAGTAAAACAAAATATAATTAATCTGATGTTACTAAAAATGAATAGGAAATCCTTTTTATTGAAGCATGTTTAAAAAATGATACACTTTTAAAAATAAACCAGTAAACATGGTGTCCTATTAGGAAAATGTTAATTTTATGTTCCATCCCTTTGGTATTAATTCAAAATATTTTCATGAATATTCTTTCAGATTCTACAGAAAAAATATACAAATATGGCCACGTTAAGACCCCATTGGTGACACCTGTACAAAATTAACAATTTGAAATATGCCCTAAAGCTTAAAATTCTACACACCTGCATTTCATCTAAATATATCTGCAAGTCCAAATTTAACTTCTCCAAGTCAATCAAAATACTGGCGTATTTCCTCTCGAACTCTTCTGTCAATTCCTGGTCAAAGGAATTCAGTTTTTCCGCTTCAGCGTTCATATTTTTCAGTTGCTTTACCCTGTTTTTCTTTACACCAAGAATTTTCGTAACGAGCACCATTTTTTCAAGAAGTTTGGCGGGGAATCCACCGATTTTTCCTTCAGTGACCACCGTCGTATACATTACTGGACGGTTTATCATAGACCCTAATAAATTTAAAAAAAACTTGTAAAAATACAGAGTGACTGATTTTTAAGTAACTCCTAGCAAGCATATTTTATAACAAAATTCAGTAGTTAACATATTAACATATAAAAAATTGTTTTACACTTCTTTGAACCATTACCTTAGCTATTAATTAGTTAACAATTACTTAAATCTATTTTGTACCAACCTGACAATAGTGGATCCTTTTTATAAGTTAAATTTTTATATGTGGGACTTTGAACATCTGAAAAGTAAGGTGACATTCCATTATTCCTTGGCCTAAATTTATTTTGAAAACTCGCTATCGTAATGGTTTCTGGAGGTTCATTAGAAAGTACTTCATAATCGGGCACAGAATGGGTACCCAAACCATGTCTTTCAAAGGTTATACGATATGTATTGTTCGAAGTGTCAACAGCATCTATACTTCCAGTATAAAGACCATCTGAAGGTTTCCGAAGTCTGTAAACAAGTGATAATATTGACACATTTTATGAAGTCACTTAACTTATACAAGGGAACCCTTATGTTTGCATCACATGACAAATATTCCCACTTTTTTGCTCCTATTTTTGTCCCGGGGGCGAAATTCAAAAAACGGGCTTCGTTAGGTTCTAGCCACTGCTAAAGACTACCACTGTGCCAAATTTAATGATTTTAGCTCAAGCCCACAACTTCAAAATGAATACAATAATGGGTGTCCCATAATGTTTTTATTTATTTTTATTTATTTATGTCACGGGCATTGCCCAATCTTTACAAAGGTAAAAAAGAAATATAAAACTAAATTGTACATATCATAATCACATAATAATACATTATCACAATCAGTTGCATTAGGAAAGTTAAAAATTAATAAAACATTAATGATGCCTAAGATGGTTTCTAAGAGAGCTCTCAGATACATGAAACAGATCTATATTTAGCTCATTTGAATTTCTCATAATTCTATCAATCGCCCTATTCTGTCCATAATTTGTTCTATGGGTTTGAATATTGAATATTCTTTTGGCTCTGAGGGATCTTCTGGGAATATGGAAGTTCAGTTGAGACAGAATTTGTGGGCAATCAACCAAACCATGAAGAACTCTGTGGGCAGTCATGATATCAGTTTTCCTCCTTCTTGAGGCAAAACTGTCAATATTTAAATTGCTTTGTAGAGTGGTAAAATCAATCTCTGTAGATGGGATGCCACTTTTATATGCAACATACCTAAGAAATTTTTTCTGAATTGACTCAATCTTATCAATATGTGTTTGATAGAAAGGCGACCAAACAGCAGTGCAATACTCCAAATGTGGCCTGACCAGAGAAACATAGAGAGTCCTTATAGTATAAATGTTTTTAAAATCCTTGGTATTTCTTTTAACAAAACCAAGCATTCTTAGTGCCTTACTGCAACATGCCTGAATATGTTGTACAAAAGATAGTTTACTGTCGAATAGTACACCCAGATCCCTAATTATTTTGCTGTTTTTACAGAGCGCTAGTTTAACAACGCTGTATAGTATGGCCACGACTCTGTATTTGCCAGGTCGAGGAAGGTTGCGGATTTGGCCGATTTACCAAGTCGTAGTTTAGTGCAGTCATGGTTAAAGAAGTTCAGAGCAACAAGTTCGTGTGAAAACAATAAGCCTTCGAGCCGTCCTAGGTCTGTAAACACATCTGAGAACGTCGATGCTGTTCGGTTTGCAACCAGGCGAAATTCACGCAGAGCGTTAAGGAAACATGCACAAGCGTTAGATTTCTCCAAATCATCTGTGCAGATGCCAGGACTTGGTTTCAGCGAGACGGGGCCATAACCTACACCGCCGGAAGATCTTTGGCAACGCTACGAGACATTATACCGGAAAAACTTATATTAAAGTGAGGGCACATACGTTGGCCTCCAAGAATCTTAACTTGACTCCTCTGGACTCTAAGGGCTTTACAATTGCGTATTCGGGCTAAACTAAACGCTATTTTAAACAAAATGATACAAGCTGTTTTTGTAAATTTAAGGTCCAAACTTCAAGACTACGAGGCGCAGAAAGGAAGGCTCCTGGAGAACATTATTTTTAAAAACTAAAAATCCGCAATCTTTGTTAGCATTTTCACAAAAAAATTAAAAAAATTGAAGCAAAAACATTTGTTTTATTTTAGTTTTAAAACAGCAAAACATTATGGGACACCCTGTACAAAAAATCAGTTAAAAAGATGTTGGAAGTGAGGGCATATTATAATTTGGATAAATTTTGTGCGGACACTTTGTCGGGTGCATAAAGATTATTGTAATTATGTTTATGGCTTAGTTTACAAAAATCGTTGGTTACAGTAATTGTTCATTTATGTTGGAATCTCTGTTTGTAATGGTTAATGTAATGATGTTTTAATTTTTACTTTTTATCACTATATTTTTTATGTTGGAGTCTGTAATGGTCAATGTCAAATGTATTATCCTTTTTTAACACTGTAAATTCTTAATTAATTGTATAAATTTCATTATTTTTTATAATTTTATCTCTTATATTTTATTATTTATTTATACCTACTATATATTTATTAATTTATATAGCATATTAATATTTTTTAGTCCCCAAGACCCTTTGTCTATGAAAATGTATATCTTTTAAAGACAATAAAGCATATTTTGATTGATTGATTTAATACCCCAATACAACAATCCTGGTAGAGAGTAAATAGCTCCGATGTGAGTGATTATGATAATGCTCCTCTAGCAAAAATTGCAAAGAAATCAAAAGAGGTAAACCAACACAATGTTCCTGACTCGATTCCTCATAGTTTGTTTTAGAATAGCTTTGAGGAATTTACCAGTACGCCAGCAAGTAAATCGCCATTACATTGGGAAGCCAATGATTTAATTAATAAAATTGAAGAGGAACATGAAATGTACATTAAAATAGCCAAAATATCAAAAAATGAAGATCCTTTGACTTGATGGGCAAATAAAAAGGAATTTTTACCTTTTTAAATAAATGTGCAGTAATATATTTAGCACCCCCACCAAGTAGTGTGGCTAGTAAACAGCTATTCTCGTCAGCTGAGAACATATATGAAAGCACAACTGTCTAAGCCCAAAAAGAGCAAATTATTTAATTTTGCTCCATCATAACTTACCAAACCTTAACTTTAAATATTAAATATAACTGTTTATTATTATTTTTTTTTATTTAGTTAAGCTCTTTCCATTTTAGTCATTTTTTTTTGTATTTTGAAATAAAAATATACTTTGTTGTTTTTTGTTTAGTAATTTTGTATTGAGCAAGCAGGTTACACCATAGCCTATATCTAAATGCTTTTTACAACCTGTGTCCAATATGTGTACACATGGCAGAGAGTTAAAATTGCCCGTGTCCATATATCGTACACATGACAGTTAAAGTGTTAGGTTTGATAACTTAGAATCAAACTGTCATAACTGTAACAAGAATTAATATAAACATATCACAAAAATATATATTTTTTGTTAATTTAAGTTGAATTTTTACACACCTTGCTGTTACTTTTGATCCAATAACCAACTGCATTGGTATTTCTGGAGGTAAATCTTTAAAACTGGCAAGATCAGTAGCTTTTCTTTGCTGTAATGCCCTTATTTTCTTTCTCTTTTTTTCCAACTCTAACCGTTCCTCATTAAAAAATGCTTGAGAACACCTTCTTGGCTTACCCATCATTCTACGGATTTTTGTCCATTCAGTACGAGTTAGTTCTCGGGTTTTTAGTTCGGGAAAAGATTCCTTCAAGCAAATTTGAAAGTCATTTTCTCCAGAAAAAAGGCATCTAAAAAAATTACCCGATTTTAAAACAAGACACTTTGATAAACAATAAATTTTTAAAGAATGTACCTACTTACCTGTCGATATTGCTATAAAACCATTCATAACACACCCATTTGTGAGCTTTGGGTAGCTTGAGCAGGTTTCTCAACCTCATTCCTATTTTTTGACCAATCTTTCTATCTGGAGAGTTCATTCTCTGGGGTGTTAAAACATTGTTATTAATGACTTTTTTAGGAGTCATTTTACTTGGTGTCTCACTTTTATGTTTTGGTGTTCTTTTAGTAGGTGTCTGCTTCAATTTTTTGGCACTTGGAACCCTAAAATACATATAAAGTCATAAAACATTATTAGTTATCCCAAAAATTATCACAGCATAAAAATACTTATTATATAAAAGGTTTAAATGTAAGATCTACTGACATTTCTTTCTATTTAAACTCATTATGGTTAACTGTTTTACATTATTTACCAAATACTACAGTAAAAAAAACTAAAGTTTAAATGCAAATATAACAAACTAATTTTGTAGTATGATCCCTCTTATAATCACTAGTTTGACAGTCTCGATATTTACCATTGAACCAAATTTGTAAATTAAAAGCTAATAAAGTTTATGACATTAATTTTATCAGCATAATTTTAAGATGAGCATATTTTAAATAGAATATGCGGTAAGTACAAGATACATACCTATGATGTGGTGTATTTACAATGTCATCATCAAAAAACAGTTTGTTTTTCTTTCTTATCCTGGCAGGCATCCCTCTAGCATTTAAAACTTGAGTAGGCTGTGTTGGTGTTGGCTTAGGTGGTGGTGCAGCACCGACCCTTTGTAATCCCAACATTGTAGGACCAAGTGTATTTGGATCATCATCAACCATCATTTGATCACTACGCTCATTTTCATCGTCTTCCATTACTTCCTCTTTGACGCGAATTTGATTTTCATTAGTCATTTTATGTGTTTATGTTTACACTTTTTATATTTCTAACAAACCTAAAATAACCTAACATTATTATTGTATAAATAGGAGGATTTGCCTAAAAAATAAACATTGGTAGAATATATTTCTTGAAAGTGTTAAGGCACTTTAGGAAACTTCACTAAGTTTGGTGTTTTTCCCAAAAATGAAAAATTGATAACATAAAAATTTGAATTTGGCATAAAACCATTTTCAAATTTAAATATAGAAGGCCGAGAAATCGAATCACTTTTTTGGAATACTAAAGCACAGCCATGCAGCAAAAACCGTTAGAATCAAACAACAAACCTGTAAAATATTAGTTTTACCTTATTTTAACTACCACAAACTATTTTTAAACACAATTTTCAAAATTTTTAAATTGTCTCAGAAATATTTGATTTGATCCGCCATATTAACGTCGAGTCAAGTGGATTATGGGTAATTTAGCGCATGCTCAAACGAAAACACTCCAATTTAATTCAAATTTACTAGTAACAAACACAATTTTAGCGAAAAAATGTTAAATTAAAAAGCATATTATTTTACATAAAACAAATCAAATTTCTTTTCTACTATAAATTTTACAGTAAATCTCGCGGAAAATTTAAGAATTTTTATTTCCTAAGGTTTTGCGTTGCGCACGACGAAAAGCGCGTCATCAAAAATAAACTCCAAACGAAACATTTGAAATGTCGTAGCATTGTTGCCAGTGTCCCACAAAGCCATATTACATTAGTATTTTTTCTTTACCTTCCACAAATACAATACTGCTGCAAAATTTATTTAAAATAATATTAAACTTTAAAATATCGTTGATAATAAGGTATTTTTTAAAATGTTAATTAAATAGGTTTATTTTGAACATTGATTTTTTTAACAAGAACCCCAAGTATAATGCTAACTTGGCAACACCAATTGTAATTCTAATCGATCTTTGAATTTTTATTTAACTTTTGTTTGAAGTTTAATTACGAACAAAACCAGGATAATCGGAATGTAACTTTGTCGATTAAAACTGGACATAGGGCAAGTAAATATCTTTTCTGTGTTTTAAAAATAAATCTTTAACGAATCTGCATTTTACCTTTTAAAACCCCGAAAACTAGTGATGGGATATAATCGAATATAATCGCTATGCTCGCGCTTTAAGGGTTAAGATCTTCGAGCTACCTACCTATAGAGGCAGCCTTGTTGCTCGGCCGTGCGAACAAGAGTGAGAGAGAAAAAGAAGAATTGCAGTATTACCTTTCTTTTCCTTTTACGTGCCTAGTTGGTTGGCGGGGAGGAGCATATACTCCTCTCTGAGTGCTGATTGGTAGGCGGGGTACATACCCGCCGCGAAAGAGAAAGGTTAAACTGCTATTTTTCTTTCATTATTGGAGGGAGGACTTTTAAAAACCGCTCTGTATATTAGGCCTAGTTGTGAACAAAAAATGTGAAATAGTTTAAACTATTTCTGAATTTCAAACGTACCTACAAATCACTATATCTTTCCAATCGAATATGCCCATTATTACATATAACGCTACCAAATCAAAGCGGGAGTGTATAAAAAGGTATTATGTGTTTGTTATTTAGAAATAGTATACACTATTTTATACTAGATTTCGGACTGGAGATGTGTACAAACAGTATAAAATAGTTTAACCATTTTTGTGAATAACAAAGAGACCTATAAAAAATTTATTTGAGCATACATGCTATGAAGAAATCTTTGTATTTTGCAGATTTAGCAAAATCATTATATTTTGTTACTATTAATAAACTTAATTATTATAAAATAGTCTTTAAGTTATTTAATAGAGAATCTACAATAAACTGCCTTTTAAAACGCAACAACTGCTTCGCTATCTAAGGTTCTTTTAACGACTTTTACAGATTATGTTAGGTAACATTCAATTCCAATGTTTTAAGAATAAAACGGTTTCGACAAATTTATCAACTTTCCAAGCACTCGTATACTGATTTTTTCGGTTTTTTATGGTTCATATTTGGCAAAAATACCCAGAGCAAAATGTTTTCTGAACTATAGCAATAATTCAGAACAAAAAGTTGCAGCGCACTTCGTTATTATTTCCAATTATGTCCGAGAACCTACTTTGTTCGATTTCTACTTTAGATGAGTAAACAGTCACATTAACACGTGATAATCAATTTTAAAAGGCATGTTCATCACGTGACACGATACTGTATTTAATACTATATGCAAGACATTTAAAAATCAGGCGTCGTTCGTTTATAATTTTAAGTAGGCGGCAAACTTAAATTTATTATTAACTTTACATAAAATGAGTATTACAATGATTTATGAAATGTATTTTTTTTTTCAATTATAGTAAGATGAAATCGCAAAATAATGTTTAATTAATAAGATTAGCCAATAACGTAAAAATTAAACAAAGACGTGGTACATTCTTAAGAATTCCTCCTGCAAGGTGAGTCAGTGCAGCATTGGAGGTGAAAGTTAAGTTAAACAGTAAAATATGTCGCCTTGAAGAATATTAAAGAATAGTTCCTATTAAAAATGGATGTTAAAATTTATTTGACCAGTATTTTAGGCATATTGTTGTTTTACTTTGTAGATTTTAGCCAAGGTAAGTGGAAATATGTTCATATGGGTTAAGAGGTTACTGTCCTTTGTGAATGTTGACGTTTCTTTAGGTTTTCTTAGCAGCAAGTATAATATCTGTTATTCTTGTGTTTTTTGTATTCGTGAAAAATTAATAAAAATCGAACTATTTATTCTTTTATTTGGTCTGTAGAGCTTATTGACTTCTTTTCAAGATACTTTTTACACTAAAACTGCAAAAAAATAATTTTAATTGTATCGAGGGTAAATAATAAGTTAACAAAATGTTGGGCATTTAATTAAAATAAAAGCAATTCAAATAAAGATCTATTGGCCCAAGTTATATAATTTAAAAAGATACTTATAATGCTCAAATATTTGTCACATTTTTAGCTGTGTATATTATACAAATATTATATTTTAGCAATTTCTATACATACTATAATAACAAAAGAAAATTAAACATATGTTATTTTTGGTGTCAGCGTACAGGGTATGTCAAAAATGTGATAAAGATCGATAGCTGTGTCCTGTGTCTATTTTGTTTAATATACATTAGCGTTTTCCACTCTGGTACAACTAGTGTAAGTTGAATGTATTATTATCCCGTTTATTTTAGAACAGATTATAAAGTACACAAGTACATTAAATGTGCAATAACTTTGCCAACGAAGTGAAGTCAAGCGATAAAAGTTACATAGCTTTTTCCGGGGAGGGCAGTTGGAGGAGCCGTATCAACCGATTTTAACCGTCGGGGATCAAGAAGAGACTTACGCCATTTAATAGGGTCCTTTTTCTGGGCTAGGCCCTGTACGCGAAGATTCCTATAACCTTGTGTTTTTCCGTTTTTGTGTTGTGCACGAGGTGTTTTCCAATGGCGGAAATGGATGCGCGCGCAGCAGGGAGCATCAGAACTGATAGAAACCGGTTATGTGCAATATCAGTAGCAGTCCTTGGTTTGCTCACCATTGATTTGTGAGTTGCATCTGTTAAAATTAATTTTGAAACTATTGGAATGTGTAGGGGCTTGAGCCCGACATCCAGATTCTCCACCGACGAAGCCCTGGAATGCTCTGACTGGAAAGGAGAGTACTGGCGAATTGGACTTCAGGGGACCAAAGCCAAAAACAAAGGCAAAAAAAACTTTGCCAACGAATGACGAAAAAAATCTTCTGAAAGTATTTTTGACTGTACAGAGTGTCATTTTTTAGCATAAAAATTATAAAATATTTAAATAGTTATAGTTCGAAAGCCTGTACAGGGCCAAACGAGGATTACAATGCCATATTTGTGGCTTTTCTCGTATTAAAAAAGTTAAATAGTCATTCTGCGTCTTTTTCTGCAGAATGTGAAACAATACTTACCAAAATAATTGATTTAAATTTTCTGAGATTTCTAAAAAAAAAAAGATTTCTGTTTCACTTTTTTTTTAATATGAAGAAGACTAACCTCTCAATTAGCTCACTTTTTTTTCCTTTTTTAAAGACGTCCATGACATTTAAGCTCCCTTTTTTAATTGCGTACAATTGGGGCTTCAATTTAATTATAAATGGTGAAGCACCATAAACGTTTTTTTCCAGTAAATGATTTAATTGGGGGGTAATACTGCATTTCCACCATTGTCATCAAAACAGTACGAAACTTTTAAATTTCCGCTATTTCAACATGGCACTGCGCTTGCGCTTGTGACATGATGAAAAGGTCTATGGCGGAAATGGATGCGCCGCACGGGAGCATCAAATATAGAAACCGGTTATGTAAATCAGGCAGTTTTTTGGGATCACCATTGTTTGGGTTGCATCTTTAAAAATTAATTTTGAAATTATTGGAATGTGTAGGGGCTTCGAGCCCGACATCCAGATTCTCCACCGACGAAGCCCTGAAATGCTCTGACTGGAAAGGAGAGTACTGGAGGACCAAAGCCAAAAACAAAGGCAAAAAAAACTTTGCCAACGAATGACGAAAAAAAATTTCTGAAAGTATTTTTGACTGTACAGAGTGTCATTTTTTAGCATAAAAATTATAAAATATTTAAATAGTTGATAGTTCCGAAAGCCTGTACAGGGCCATCCAACGAGGATTGAACAATGCCATATTTGTGGCTTTTCTCGTATTAAAAAAAAGTTAAATAGCCATTCTGCGTCTTTTTCCGTAGAATTTGAAACAATACTTACCAAAATAATTGATTTAAATTTTCTGAGATTTCTTAAAAAAAAAGATTTCTGTTTCACTTTTTTTTTTTAATATGAGAGAAACCACTTCTTAGCCGCGTTCCCAGTGGTGTATGCTTGGAGGACTAGGAAGGACGGGCATCCCTAATTTTTAGAACAAATTTATTTATTTTTAGAAATAATTTAATTTTTTACCTACAAGATGACTTAAATTCCAGCCTTAACATAAGGATTTCGAAAACTATAGGAGATACGAAGATGGTTAAATTGGGGCAAAGTTACGCGAGGCTTACCAATATGCCTTTTAGCAATTTATAAAATTTCGAGAAGTTTCTATTTATGTCTGGCCCTGTTTCAAAACGGATTTTAAAATAGATTGCACATTTATATTGCCACTTTTTCCGCGCTATTTGGTTGTGCTTTCAGATTTTACATTTTAAAACAAAATACTATTTAAAAAAAATATGTCTTTTATGTGGATGCAAAGCATTATGGGGATAATTTTTAAAGTGTACCATCAATAGTTAAGTTCCAATATTACATGTTTTTACTCCTTTTGCTTAAAACCCTTCTTTAATTTTATCCATCCATTATGTGTTATGTGTTGTATTATAATTGAAGTGTTAGTGAACTATCCGACTCACCCAATTCCCACAAAGCTAGAACTTTTTAAAATATTATTTAACTATCGGTTAATTATGAAAATACCGTTCTGGCAGGTATCCTCCGGTTACCATCATCCCTTAAAATTTTGAAAATGTCAAAAAACATTTTTTTAACCTGCTTTCACAAAGCTAAAATTTTCAGATAATGTTATTTACATATGTGTGAGTTGAAAAAAAATGACAACCTATTTTGTTGGTTACAAGTATGTGCCAGACGATAGTAAAGTTGTCGTCGGGATGGGAATTTATAAGCTGCTCCCACACGGCTAAAATTTTAAGAGCAAATTGTTTCAATAGTTTGACAAGTATATTTTAACTGCCAGACTATTCTATTTGTTGCAAGGGTCTTCCAGACCATTATTTAATAGTCAGGGCGCTCGACGAGAGTGTGAGCGCAACACACTCGTATAAACTTTCATGTGAGAAAGAGAGGATATACCTCTTGTGTATTGGATATTTCAACGGAAAAACTGAACCCGCATGAAATGCTGAGGTGTATTTATGTGAGTCAATGAGATGATAGTACTGTAAGTAAGATTTGCGTATCCAACAAATAAACAAACTGAATAAAACCAAAGAATTTAGGAAAAAGATTCTTAACTTATCAACAATTTTTTTACCACAATTTATGCTCTTGTATACTCGAGTAATACTGAAATTTTTTTGCCTAGCAACGAAAACGCAATAAAAAGTCATTAACTCGATTATTTACGGAAGGTCCAAGCTCATACGAGTCTATTGCGCCCGCACTCTCGTCGAGCGTCCTGACTATTATATACTGGTCTGGAAGACCCTTGCAACCATCAGAATAGTCTGGCAGTTTAAATATACTTTTCCAACTATTGAAAGAATATGCTCTTTAAATTTTAGCCTTGTGGGAGCAGCTTATAAATTGCCATCCCGACGACAACTTTAGTATCGTCTGGCACATACTTTAACCATCAAAATAAGTTGTCATTTTTTTCAACTCACACATATGTAAATAACATCATATCAAAATTTTAGCTGTGTGGAAGCAGGTTATTTTTTTTACATTTTCAAAATTTTAAGGGATGATGAAGTAACCGGAGTATACCTGCCAGAACGGTATTTTCATAATAAAATTTTCTAGCTTTGTGTAAAAAATGGGTTAGTCGGATGGTTTACTGGCTCTTAGAATATTAAAGAACGTTTCACGAGGGTTTGTACTTACGTCATCAATGACGTCATGACTTGGAAAAAAGGGTTGTCGTAGCTAATTCATATAAATTCAATGCTGTTCACATTTTTAATTAAAGTTAGGCAATATTGATGCAAGTACGTTTTAAAGCGCTCTTTAGAGCACATTCAGAATTGTTTTCTAATAAAATTTTTAATTCATCATGATCCGATTGCACCAATAAATTTTTTAATTTTCTTAAGGTAAAGCTAAGCTTAAATCAAAAATTCGATTGGACCACCGTTATCGGCGGATTCAAGATTCGCTTTATTTCAGCCTAAAAACATCTAAACTTAACGTTATTCTTGTTTCCATTTTGTTGATTTTTTTGTGTTTCTCATGATGAAAGACCATCGAAATACCCGATTTTTTAGAAAATTGGTGTTTTAGTCGGCATAATGGAATAAGTAATTATCAGAATACAACATTTTTAGGAAGATTTCATTTTTTAAAGCCAACAGTGTTAAGCCTTATAGAAACCAGAAAGAAATATCTGGAATATAATACATACATAACAATTTGCAGTTAATACCTGGAATATAGCACGTATATAAGGATTTGCAGTTATTTTAAACTCTTTCCGATTTTCGGGTTACAAAAAAAGACGGTCTATAAATTGGTTTATTTTTTATAATATTCTTGTACCGTGCTATCTTATACCTTGCTAGCAACAAACGTTTTCTTTTCGCATGTTCTCTTCGTTTTGGTAATTTTATTTGTTAGTTTTCCTTTTTTTGTATGTCTTTAATTAAATTATTTATAAGGATATTATATAAGGTTTAACTGGATTTTTGAACACTAAAGGAGCAGAAAATACCATAGCCGTAACTTATAATATGCTGTGGTGCCAGCATTATCACTTACTAAGTTTAACTAAATTGCAACCCGAACAAAAGTCAAGCTTGGCTTTACTTTTAAGTAGACTTAACAAAGTCAAGTTTATTCATAAAATGGTGCAATAACGCCCATGAAGTTCATTTACGAGTGGCCAAAAATATCCTAAATAATTAAACGCGTACAAAGTGGTTTTATACATCTTGTTTATACAAAAATGTATTTCCTTTTCTTAATTTTTCGTTATTCCATGAAATATCGTATAATAATTTAATATGTGTTTGGTGTTTTTCATAAATACAGTAAGCAACTGCAAAACCATACATTTGGCTTATTTACAAAGCAATAAATAATACACATAATGATGGGAGAAAAAAGATAATAAACGAATTTATTACAAAAAAACTCCCAGCGAAACACAAATGAACAAAAGTTAAGAATGAATGATATGAAAATTCGAAACACTTTCATCATCGCTACTAAATTCTGATGAATCTGAGTCATTTACATTTATAATAACAGGAAGAATATCTGAAGAGTCCAAATAGAGATCTCTTTCCCAGTCTGCTTGAATAAGATTATTCGTATGGCGGCAGTAATGGGTCCATTTGTCAGGGGTTACCTATAGGAATATAAAAAACATTAAAGGAAAGGCAATATGGTTAATTTAAAAACATTACTTTTTCGAGTGCTTCATTCCATAAGCTTAAAACCGCATTGGCAGTAACTGGATTGACTGAACATATTCTTGAATCATAGTACCTCTTGCACTTCGACCATACCATTTCTATGGGATTAAACTGGCAATGATAAGGTGGAAGCCTCAGTACTCGGTGATCATATTGCAATGCTAGTTTGTCAAGTCCAAAGAAGTAAAAAGCATAATTTTTTTAGTAATATATTCTAATAAAAACATAAGTTACTGCTTACCAGAGCTGTTAAAGTAGTTTTAAATAGTACTTCAAGTAGAAGTACCAAGTTTTTGATTTTTTAAAAATTACTTCAAGTACAAGTACCAAGTATTCATTAAAATGTACTTGCATTTTCAAGTAAATTGAAAAAAATACTTGAAATACCACCCAAGTATTTTACTTGAAGTAAATCCAAGTACTTTGAAGTAAACCAAAGTACTTGAAGTAAAACAAAGTACTTAATAAAACAAAGTACTTGAAGTAAAACAAAGTACTTGAAGAATAAAAAGTACTTGAAGTACCCAAAGTACTTGAAGTAAACCAAAGTACTTGAAGTACATGAATACTTTGAAAGTACTTTTTATTTACTTGAAGTATTATTTTTACTTCAAATGCTTTTTATTTACTTGAAGTACTTTCTTTACTTAAAGTACTTTTTTTTTACTTGAAGTACTTTTTTTTACTTCAAGTACTTAAATAAATTCTTCAAGTAATTTACTTGGTCAAATCAAGTAAAAATCCAAGTACCTTCATAAAAACTAATCAAGTACAAGTACAAGTACCCCCTAATAAAAAGTACTTGAAGTAAAATACTTGAAGTACAAAAAAGTACTTGAAGTAAAATTTTACTTGAAGTACTTCAAGTTTTGACAGCTCTGCTGCTTACACATATTTTTTTTCTGGTAAAGACTTTTTAACTATATTCTATAAATCTATTTTCATGGCTGTATCAGGATACTCGATATTTATAGATCTAGTAGTAGTAGCTAAGCAACTACATCTTAGAAGTAGTTGCTTAGACCAACTTGAGTTTGGAATCTTCTCTAATAACCTGGAGTGGTAGGATGCGTTATCCATCACTATGAGGGATGGCTCTTCTAAATTTGGGAACAATTGTTCTTGAAACCACTTTTCGAAATTTTCAGCGTTCATGGCGTCATGGTAATCACCGGGTTTGGAACCAGATTTAAAAATAAGGCTTGCATTAGAAAAAAACCCGTCTCTGATCCAGCATGCAAAATAATATATCTGACGCCTTCTGAACTTTTCTTCTTGACAGTTTTAATTGAGCCATCTTGCCAACGATTTCTAAACGCTTCTTTGCTATTATAACAAAAATATGTATATTTTACATTTTGTATAATTTCAATACAACTTTTCTACAAACCTGTATATCCACGTTTCGTCCAAAAACACAAGTTTTAAAGCAATACTGGCGGTAAAATTATTCAGGTATGACCTTAAAAAACGAACTCTTTTTTCAATAACATATGGCTGTTCTATTAAATATGTTCTGTTAGATATAGATAATATAGAATCTTTTCGCCATTTAAACTGCAGTGCTTTTAATCCTCTACATAGGCACGCTTTTGAAATTTCCACACCATCAAGATTCTGCAAATTTGTTTCGAGTGAAACTAATGTAACATGTTCCCTGTAAAAAAATATGTATACATTTTTTAAATTTATTTAATAAAATAAAGTTTATTTTAAATACCTGCAGCAAACATTGCGTAAATTCTATTTCTAATGATGTGCTCATGAATCTTATAAAGAGGGCGTCCACGAGAGCATTGAATTGCAGTTGTTGTGGCTGCTTTATAATCCTCATTGTTTCTGATCCCATGCGAACTTATCTTTTTAACGGTGGTAATTCCGACTCCCAGGGCATCAGCTACTCTCTACAGCATGCAAAGAAATATAGTCATAAATTACATTTTAATATGTATACCAATAACAAACCACAAGAATAACAAATCCTGCATCTCTCTTCTGTGTGAAATAGTCAATAAGGTTTAAAATCATATTTTGTTCACCTTCTGAATATTGTCGAGGCATTTTACACAATAAAAATACGAAAATGAAAATAAAATCTGAAGTTACTTTTGTTTGAAGTTTGAAAAATGACATAATTTCATAACCCATATTTTAGGATATTATTATTGTAGCTTTAAAAAATTAGCTGCTGAACGGCAGCCATTTTGATTTTAAGAAACGACCAACCTTTTTGACGTCATTAATTTGTTTCAGTCTGTTTTTGACCTTTTTAATTTGTTAAAAAAAGTAAGGCAATTGATGACGAAAGTACAAACCCTCGTGAAACGAAGTTTAGCAGATCATCTGCTGCAAGACCACGTGACATATAAATCTGCTCGCTCCTCTGTCATCCGAGATATAGTATTGGTACTTGACCATTGTAATTGCTTTTCAGTTTTTATAATTTTAAGCGGTATGACCGCTATTTCTTCCTTTATTAACAATATATTTTTAGGGCTTCAGAGATGTTTTATGTGCAGATCCAGGGGTGAATTAGGAAGCTGTAAGGACCCATTTACTGTAAATGTAACATTAGTAGAAAATAAGCAAGAAATCGGTGTTGAAACAGTCCCTTGTGCTTCTGGATGGTGTGGAAAAATTTTAGAAACTGAAAATGCAAATAAAGAAGGTAAAAGCATACCCTACTGTGTACTCTTAATTGGAAAATGATGATTTATATACAGGATGTTTAAATTTACAAAAGAGTTTTTCCTAAAAATCTGAAAGTCAAACTTATTTTGCCAAAAAATGTATCCCCATGCAGAGCTGTGATAAGTAGCAAGTCAGAAAATGTACTTTACGTATTAAGTATTCATTTTTCTAAATCTTACTTATAGTAATGAGTACCAGTATATTTTAAAAATACTGGAAGTAATAAGTATTTTACTTAGAGTAAAAAACTTGCGGTACAAAAAATTAGGTAAATACTGGTGCCAAAACGTCATTACTTAGAGTAGTCTAGTGGAGAAGTTGATTTCCTGCGAAAATTGATTACAAGTCTCCTAAAAATATAGTTACTGGTTTAAAAAATTACAATTGTTATTAACAACAAACTGTAAAAAATAGCCGTCCAGCTTTTTGGCAAAATCTCAAAAAGTATAAGTAATAGCTCAAATATCACAAAAATTTCAGAAAGAGCAGGAAATTTCAGTTAAAAAGTTCTCGATTCCCGGAATTGTAGTTCCAATATTTATAATTTTAATTTAACCTTGAAAATCGGCTTCCGCGTGGCAATTTCGGCACACGCACACTGTAATGAGCGTAGTTTTTAAATATTTTTTTTACGCAATTAAATATTAATTAAAAAATTTGAAAAAATTCTGATGTCATCTAGATACTTCAAAGAATATAATCCCGCAATAACAAAAGTGGCATCACCATTTTTTAAAAAGTTATTCAATTGTTAATTAACAGTTTTTTATGGGACTCTGTTGTCATAAACGGCGGTATAAAAGTTTAAACAATTAATCTATAATTTTTTGTTTCTTGCAGCCCTTTTTATAAACGTACTTAACAAGATTACATTATGAAAGTATATAATTTTTTTTATTTCATTAATTATTAACTTTTAAAGTAAAAAAGTGAAAAATTTAAATATGTTTCAAATATATTTTTTTAATTTTAAGCTATTACTAATTTTATCTTCATGTTAGGGCGGCCGGCCGTACACGAGCGACATTTTGCAGTCATACCGACCACAATTCTGCGGTCGCGTCTCGGCGAATCAAAGCTCATCGGGAATAACGGTATGCCATCCGGAGCGCGCTGCAGTCGAAGTGGGCATCTGCAGTTCAAACGTACACTGTTATTCCCAAGGCCGTAGCCAGTGGGGGTCGGGGGGTCAGAACCCCGAAATTTTCCAAAAAAAAATTATAAATACAAAGAACTATTTACTGTGAATAATTTTGGTAATGCTAGGTCTGAGGAAAAACAGAACATTAGAAACTTTTTACCGATTTAATTCTAATGTCTGTACCATTCAGTAAAATACGCGCGGGCAGCGATGTTCATTTTTAGTTGGGAGGATCGTAGGTGCAGCGGGGGGGTCGAGGTTTTACAATCTGAATTGCATTATCTTTTAGTATTATACAGGGTGACCCAAGGAAAAGGTCGCACTCCTATTTCCAGGGGGAAGTCACTTTATCTGTAGCCGTACAATACAGGGTGGTCAAAAAAAGCCTTATACATTAGATTTTTAAATGAAAACCCCTATATTTTTTTATAATTTTTAGATTCTTCGTAAAGTTTTTAGTAACTTTTGTTTATAAAGTTTATACTTATCTTTAATCGTTGTAAAGCTATTTGAGTTTATAATAAAATTCTAGAAATAGTGATAGAAAGGAAATATAATATCCTAAAAATAATAATAAAAAATTTCCCCATAGTAACAAGACTTTACTTTAAATTTAAAAAAACTCTTCGAGTATTAAAAAAGCAACCTACAGTCATGCGCAAATTAAAGGTAAAGTAAACATTAATTTTCTATAAAGAATTAGGTCAATGGGGAATGTGCTAAAAGTGGTGTCTTTTTGTCCATGCAATAATAAGGTTTTTGATCAATTTATTTCTCAATTTTCAAGCATGTTTGAAGTTTTTTTGTCTACGTTCAGCCGTAATCCGCTCCCAAAATCTTGAATAGAATCTGGCTTCTCTAAAAATTTTTTTCAAATACCTAAAAAAAGTAATCAAAAGGACTTAAGCCCGGAAATTTTTGGGATCCACTCAGTGGGACCTCTTTCGCCGATCGACTGATTGAACAAATGGGTGTCCATTTGTAATCGTCTGCCGTCTGAAGCCACATAGCAGTAGTACCATCTTGTTGGAAATTGTCATTTTCATTATAAGTAACGCCATTTTTTAATATTTCGGTAATTTGTGGCTCTATTGTTTTTTTCTAACATGTGCAAGTACGTCTTGCCCGTTTCTAGAAAAAAAGAAAGCTCCTACAATATAATTTAGAAAATGGGCCCACCATTTTTTTTTTTCAGGATTTGCGGGGGTACCTCCCCGAAACAAATATGGATTCAAGTCACTCCAATATCGACAATTATGTCTATTTACAGCACCATGTAAATAGAATGTACACTCATTCTAGAAACAAATATTAAATAACAGATTTGCATTTTTATTAAAAATTGACCTTAATTCGCAAAAAATACAACATTCCATCAAAATCGTCTTCCCCTTTCATGGCAAATTTTATCTTGTCGGGGAAATTGGTGGTCTTTCAAAATTCCTGTACTGTTGAGCGTGTAAATTCTGAAGACGTAACCACTCCACGAGGGCTTTGGGTATTGTCAAATGCTACGTGTTCCAACACTGTAAATATTAGACACAGATCCAGTTTCTTCAATTTTCTTATTAAGTACCCCATACTTATTAGTAATATTTTTTTCTGGATGTAACGCATTAAACAACCGGGTAGTAGCTCTTGTAATTTCTCCCATTTTTGGGAATACAGTTTAAATATTTTTACCCTTCAAAAATCAATAAATCATTGTTCAATATTTATCACAACTAGGTAACTTAACAAGAAAATCAAAGACAAAAAATTTTCCTATGACTTACGATGGCATTTAGTGATGTAAATGTTTTGATATAAACGTTATTAAAAAAGGTACTAAAAACGTCATAGAGAATCTAAAATTTAAAAATGGGGGGTTTTTTATTAAAAAATCTTAAGTGTGGTAGAGGAAAAGACGTTCCCCTAGAAATTAAAATTGACGTGTTCGAGCCAACCCCCCAAAAAAAATTTTTCCTGGCTACGGCTTTGTTATTCCTACGGCATTTTATAATTACTTTTTTAATTTTTTTTTTTGCCAATTGTTTATAAACAAATGGATTAATTAAATATTTTAAAAAAAAAATTCACCATATTGTTAGCAAAGAAAATAATGATTTAAAAAAAACGATTCCTTAATAATTTATTTCAATAATAAAATTATGAAAAAAACGATTATAAACAATAAAATATTGTTTTTAAGGTTTTCTTTTTAAATATTAAAATAAATTTTAACGGGAATAAAATAAATTTTTTAGGTGAAGTACTCGGTTTTGATGTCAAACGCGCAACAAAGAATGTCGCGCGGAGGCCCATTTTCAGCGTTAAATTAAAATTATAAATAATGGAGATATACTTCGACAGGTCGGACTTTTTTATCGGAACTTTCCTCCTTTTCAAGGATCTTTTTTGCAATTTCCTCTATCTCTTATGGTTTTTAAGTTATCATCAAAAATCAAAAAAGGGTTTTTTTTTCGTTTTTGTTAATAACTGCAATTTTTATTGGCAGAAAAAATTCGTTAAATAGTTCTTTTCCTAACAAGTGCGCAAAGTGATACTTTTCCGCACGCGACTACCGTTGCCCGAACGACGCGAAGCGGAGTTCGGGCAAGCATCAAGTGCGGAAAAGTCACTTGCACAAGGGGTTAGGAACAAAAAATTTTTTCCCACGAGCGTCAGATAATACCAATATTAAAGCAATGATTATTTTTAAATTATGTTTAATCTGAAAGAACTACTACAACATATTTATAAAAGGAATTATTTGTTGATAACATTTACAACAAAAGAACAGTTATTAGCATATTGTAAATTAATTGCAGAACCTGTAATTTCTTAGCGGGTGGCTTATGGAAGCGCTTATTGTACGGCTTGGGTGAAGGTTGACTTAGCTCAGGAGGGGAGTTGTTCATGGTCAATATTTTATTCGACATATCCTTTTTTTGATTTGTGGATTCATCCCAAAGAGCTCTCAGCTACAGCCGTTGGGTTTCCAGCCCCAAGTCGCTTGACATTGTTTAAATTCTTCCAGAATCCGCTAACAATAGGTCCCGCCAGAAGGAAAAACCCCACGAAAAACTATTTTTTCCAGGTTGTTTTCTCTTCTGGATTTTAATTTTAGGTAAGCAGCAATTTCTGAAGGCATTTTACCTATTGAATTTATTCCCACACATTGCGTACTGCATGCCCCTTTTTTTATACTGGACAAAAAAATGTCTGTGTGGGGTATGTGGTTTTTGCAAATTTGCATATTTACGGTACAATTGCAGATAAAGTCCGTTATTTGTTTCATCGGACACTACAAAGATTCTGGAAGTGTTATTTTTACTGTCAGGAATTTTCACCACTATCAAATTTTCATTATCCTGTATGTCATCAATCATTATTTTTGTAAGTTCATCTTCCTACAAGCACCGGCTAATCCAAAATTGTAGCAACTTTTATTAGAAGGTAAATATTATCAGGTACTTCTTTCATGAATTAAACCTTCTTCTTTGCTGAAAGTTTTTGGCCGGTATCCCACGTTTTGGTGTTTAAGTAGTGATGTTAGCTTGAAATATGAACTTAAATCAAGGTTCCTTTTCACTTTGAGGACACATTTTAACATAGAGTACTTACTCCGTAAAGTATTAGGTTTATATGTTTTTTTGCAAATCCGCAAAGTAGGCCAAGAACACTTCTTCTTTAAAATTTTTTGTCCCCTTGCTGGAGCACCAGTTTTCGAAATGACTATATTGATTCTCATATTTTTCACGAGATTTTGCTGGTAATAAATTCAAACTTACGGTATTTGATGCATCCAGGATAGAATCTGGTAGCTCCTCATTGGAACTACTCATTTTAAATAATTATTTTTGTCGGATTTTTATTTAATTAAAAAAAGATACTATGACGCCTTTTCATTAAAAATGCTTGTTTGTATTGAAATTCATTTGTGCAATTGCTTGTTCATATGGAAACGAAGAAAAAATTTGACATGTGTTAAAATCACCAAGAATACATATTGTTGCTTGACTTGTCATAATCATTTATTATTATTTTACAGGGTAATTAAAAAAATTTTTTTTTTTTGTGTTTTAGTGTGTTTAGAAATATTGAAAATTACGAAGTAACAAACAAAAAAGAGAATAAACTAAAACTTGCAATGGCTTCGTATATTGCATGAAATAGCCTACAATTACTAAAATACATATAAATCTTGGTTACCTGTAAGATTTTAGAGTAGTTTCACTTTTCCGCACGGCGTGCAGAAAAGTTCACTTTTCCGCACGCTCGTAGGAAAACGCCTTTTTCAGATTTGCATTTCGCGTCGAATGAGCTATCGCTTATATTTTTTGAAGCCTTCCAACTATTTTTTGCAGGAAATACACTTCTTGACTAGCCTACTTCAGTATCACCCAGTCCAGCTTTTGATGATAATGAAAACCCGTTGGTAAATCTAGTTTCTATTGAGTGTATTTCTATCGTTTAATAACTTTCTTACGTTAAAAAGGACACCGATACACTCACTGAGCACTTGTTTTACTAATGGTTTTTGACATGACTTAACCTGATGATGGATTTTATTTCAGAATATGGTGTTGCAACCCAAAGAATCTGTCTACAGCGGGGCCCTTCGGATAGCGAAGACCGATGTGCTTATACTAAGTGGAACTATAAAAGAGTACTCATGTGTTTCTGTAAAGGAGACTTATGTAATAGTTCATTAAAAATAAACGTTAATTATTTACTTTTGTATGCGGCTGTCCTAGGTACATTTTTTATATTTTAGATACTTAATAAATTTTTGATTTTGTTATATTAGGTTAAGAAGATATTATTCTCCATGACTGGCCTGTACAAACATTATAAGTAAAGTTTTAATAAAATACATTATTCACATACAATTTAAATTTTGTGTGTATATTACCCATGAATAACTTTCCGTGATGGTGTGAGACATATATAACCGTTTTTAAGTAATAACTAGTTTTTTTGGACTTCCATTGTCTTTACTTGTTAATTGATATACAACGTTTCTGTTAATGATGTATCTCCAACCGTTTTTAGGAGACAATTAAACACTATTTCTTAAAGCTACCACTAACAGAGCCGTTGCAATTACTTTTAAAAAGTAATTCAATTACAATTACCAATTACTCTTCTATTAGTAGTAAATTACGATTACAAATTACTAGCATGTTTGTTAAAAGTAATTCAATTATCAATTTAAACTAAAAGTAATTGAATATTTTAGCAATTACTTTATTTAAATAACCACATATATTAAACACGATACACTAAACAAATAAAATATTTATACTAATATGCATCACACGCGCATGTCACATTATTCAAACTGCTTTCTCGGCAAGTTCAACATTAAATAACTTTAAAATAAAACTTTCTTTTTATCCTACTCCAAACATTAACAGATATTTTACCATAAAAAATATATATAAAATCGGTGGCGGTAAGCATCAATGGAAAATTCTAAATCGGCGCGGAGGCGGCGTTCGCCGGATTGGAAGCGGCCGCCGTGTTTCAAGATGCTCTTTCTGACTGGCCAAATTCCGGCAGTTTTTTTATAAAGAAAGGTAATTGAATTTTTCGTAGTAATTTAATTATTTATTAGATAATTGAATTAGTTTTTTAGTAATTGAATTACTTGAATTCGTGAAAATCAATTACCAATTACGATTACATTATTCCATTAATTGATAATCCAAAGACAATTGGCTTTTTCGGAAAGTAATTGAAATAAAGTTATTTTATTACTGAGAAGTAATTGAATACGATTTTTCAATTATTTTGATTCAATTACCTACAGCTCTGACCACTTATATACAATCTGTTGTGCGCCAAAGCTTGACCGATTTTATACGGTTCAGCAACGGCTGTCAAATATCCGGAATGTCGGTAGTAGGCTTGCTAAATACATTTTGGTTGTTTAGGAATATTACAACTTCTTTGAATTTTCTTTTCTTCTAGTGCGTGTTCGGCAAACCCCGACTTTGACGATTTTTCTCGATCCGTATATTTTTGCCAGGGGCGTATTCAGACCTGGGTATAGGGGGGCAGCACAAATGCTAACCCTTTTTGATAGCCTTTGACTTAGGCCCCCGGATTAAGTGATTGTCAAGCTGGTTGTTTTTATTTTTACTTGGGACAGTGGGTGTCTGAGACACGAGACTTAAATATTTGGAGATTTGGGGGAAAAAGGGAAAAAACGACTGCGGGTAGCTGGTTCCATAATCGGGACACTCTAGGGATAAAGAAACGAACAAAGTGGAAAGTTCGAGTCTCTGTTAGACTGTAAAAGGGTGCAAAAAAGGGATTTTGAGAAAAAAAACCGTAAAAAATACCTAAAAAAAGAGTAAAAAACCCCTACAGCTCGTCGATGGGCAAGAGAAGGAAGTTTTCTGTAAGTGTGGGATCATTGGTAAGACAAATGTTTTTTTTGAATGGAGTCAAGAATGCAATTTGTCGGAGACGCCATTCCCCAGACGTGGGAACAATATTTCAATATTCTAAAGATGTGACGAAGAGGAAGAGACAGCCTCCATTATATGAGTGCCCCGCACTTACATACTGGAGAAAAATAAAAAACCTCATGGTGGACACTAACCCCGGAGGCTGGAGACCAGAAAAGAACAGAAAGGGCTACTACACCTGTCAAGGTGTCAAACCCTTTTTAACTGAAAAAAATACACAAGAGATACAACAAGCCCTGTAGGCTGCAGTGTCGTTTTGGACAAAACCTCAACTTGTGTATTTACTTTATCAATCAATCAATCAATCAAAGAGGGTCCGATTTGGGATACATACAGAGTATATAGATTAGAAGGAGAGAAGTACTTTCTGACTCGAAAAATGAATCCAAGTTTCTTTGAAGCTGCTGAGGTTATAGATAATATGTGTTTATGCCAGTTAAGGTTATTCTCAAAAGTAACACACACATACACACACACACACACACAGATTAAACGATTCTTTGATCTGCAGAACGCCCTGAACGGAAGCATTCGACTTTTGCCGCATGGAACATGGCTGTGTTTTGGAGGCATTAAAGTGGGCAAATTTTTGGCTCTTCAATCCAAGATTAGATACTTTAAGGTCTTGTGGAAGAGAAAGATCGTTTTGGAAGAAGGAACAGAGTTGGTACCAGTTCTGGCCTGGGGCACCCCAGCTTTTTGGATAAAAGGTGAAAGTAGGGTGGGGTTTTACAGAAATCTCTCAGACCCAGTCCCCGAATAATAGTGCCAGACGTGGTGGAAGTGACATTCAGTTGCCTTTGAATGAATGGAGTATGATACACTGACCAAGTCATGATCTGAGTAGGGTTCATTCCGGAATTCCGGCTCGAGAATTCCCGGTCGTTCTTTGTTCCCGGGAAATCAAGCTCAGAAAACCGAGAACTCGAGAAATCATATTTGAGTCTAGAAATTATAAAATAAAACTATTTGGTTTGCCGTTTATTTTAAACGCGCGGCGGCGGGGCGGCACGGGCCAAAGCGCCGTGGTACCCTTTGATCTCGCCGATCGCGCGCGGCAAGCCTCTGGCGCTCTTTTATCATAATACAATACAGAGATAATACACCAGTAATAACCTAGGAAATTATTCCCTAGTTCTGGGATTTTTTCCTACAATAGGGGGAAAAAGGGAATTTTATCTAATATCTAGGGAATTTTCAACTTTGGATTGTTTTCGTTCAATTTATAAATTTCAGCCAATTTTAATTTTAATTTTAAATGGAGTATTAATAAAGTACCTATTAAATCCTTTACCCCCGGGTTATGGTTTGACCATTGTATCTTTTCAAAAATTGTTATTTTGCGCTGATTAATCTAATACGGGTTAATTCTGTATCGGGTTTCGGGGAATTACAGATCAACTGCTACTTACACCTCTCTGCATGTTGTTGCTTTCGTATTTTGTGGTTGTTGCCCACAAAATACTAAGGGAAAAAAAATGTCAAGTTCTGTATTTTTAAGTAATGCCGAGACTGAGCGAGATTTTCAGTGTTACCATAAAAAATAAAAAGCGAAATTTATTATCCAGTGAGGCATTAAATGCAGTGTGTTTAATTCGTCTTTCTAGTGAAAACTGCTGCCAAAATTATTCATTAAATGAAAAGCATTTAAGTCTTATGAAAAAGGAAAACCTTTATAAAAAAAAGATTGATTTTAAGAATTTTTAGAATTGTTTTTTTTTTGTTGAGAAACTTTTATTTTTGTTAATATTTTATATATAATTCATTTTGCTATCTCTGTCCATTGTTACCATGAGATTTTATTTTTATGTATTTTTTGAACTTTTCTGACAATAAAGTCATTTCGTAAATTATTTTTCTATTTAATTTTGATCTAGGAAATTCTAGGGATTTTTTCACAGATAAATTGGGAATTTTCAGCGAGCGGTTGGCAATACTGTAATACAACACGTTCAATAGTGTTTCGACTCTAGCTGAGTTCAGACGGTTTACAAATGTTACAGCAATTTGTAAATTTCTCGACAACCCGAGAAGCCCGAGAAAGCCTCGAGTTCCCGAGACCCGAAAATTGATAAGCTAGAAATCATGAACCCTAGATCTGGCGACCAAGGGGGATTACAAATGCTTGGTAGAGTTCAGGGTTGAAGTAAGAAAAAGATCCGAAGTAAGACAGGTGGAAACCCTGAGGAAGTAGGTAGGTTCAATAATTAAATTGGTGAGCGAGTTACGATTGCAAAGTTTTGGCAATCTGCTTTGAATCTTGGTTTTAAGTACCTAACCAGTCCTTATTGTGAACATTAAAATCTCCGGGGCGATTATTCGGCCAATGGAAAAGGGTAATAGTATCAATCTTTTGGAAAGAAAGTCAAAGAAACCGGAGGGGAATTGTCGGATGGGGATCGGTATATACAGCGTACATTTGGAAAGATCTAAAGGTTAACCAAAGGATATCAGACCTACCCGGGATTGAGGTTAGAAACCCTAGCACAAGCCAGATCTTGCGAACGTAACAATACACCGCCATGGGGTCGAAAAATGAAATGAGTTCGTAGCCTGTGAAAAGGAGGTAGTTAGTTCATGTTTTGGAACTTATTTGGGTTTCGGTAAAAAAATATGTGGGCTTAAGAAGATTAAAGATAATGGTGGACAGAGTTAACGTTAGAGTTAAGCCACATATATTAGTAAATATTTTAATATTTCGATGGTGGCTCCCAAAAGTACCCTTCACTAAAAAATCCGATTGGAGGTTGTTTTATTACTTTGGAAGTGCCATCATCATTTTTTTTCCAAATTTTATGATAAAGAAAAAGGAAAAGAAAGAAGAGAAAGAAGGAAAACTAACTTACCCACCCGGAACTCGAAACGTCGATTAAGACTTAACGACTCCCTCAAAGGGCAAGTGGCGTGGTACCGCCTTAGGCGAGGAAAAGCTCTTCTACCACCTACTGCATACTTAGTTCTTACTAATAGTTTTTTTACATTGAGATTATTATTGCCATTTCAGAAGAAACTTTAAATTTTGTCTTTATTTTATCAAGTTGTTAATATTTTTAACGTGTATTTTTAACCGAAAATATTTTAAAATCCAGATTTGACAATTTTTAACCATTTTCAAGCTTTGATGGGGAAAGGGGGGGGCAGCTGCCCCCTGCCCCCCGTAAATACGCCCATTTTTTTGCGTTCTTTAATTCTAATTTCAAGTGGGCTTTCTGTTTCCCCAATTCATACCTCACCACATTCACCGGGAATGTGTCATCATTTGAAACATTGTTGTCCGGTCTCGTCTTAGTAAGAATACTTCTTAGAGTTGTTTGCGATTCCGCGGATCTTTTTTTTTCAGTACCTATATGGACTTGCCATAAATGTTTGGTCTTGTTGGCGAGTCTTGTTCAAGTTAGAGTTTTTGTCTTATTTTGATATTTGTCGATTGTCCTCAACCAGTCTTTAACTGTATCCGTTCTTCTTAAGATCCCCAGTTATATTAATTATTTCTTCTGGGAGGGATTTCTTACTGTTACATAGGGTCACTGCGCGGTTATATAGGGTACATATGTCCCCTTATTTCGTTCCGTTAGAGCAGGGTTTCCCAACCTTTATTTTGCAGAGCCTCCCCGAACCAAAAAAATATTATCATGCCCCCCTTAATCAAATTTCAACAAAAAGGAGAAACCCAATTTTTTATATTAACTTAATTATTTATTTAAATTTGCAATAGGTACAATTCGGATACAATATATTTATTTATTATGAATCTTTAATAGAAGAGTAGGTACACTTTTAATCATTAATTACTTTTACATTTGCATTTCTTAGTTTTTTTTTAATTATACATATTATTGTATTACTATTTTTTATTTATTTAAATTATATCTTTATAATAAGATATTGTCTAACAACTTTTAAAGGAATTTTAGAACAAATGAGATACTTGAGCTTGCGTGCTCTGTACCAGTTGGTCGATTCTGGGGTCAGTCTTTGCTAGAGCTATGGTTACATCGCTATCGACGGCAAGGCGATTTCGCTGTTTAGTTTTTGTTAAAACTAGAGCTGAAAAACCTGTCTCGCATAAATAAGTAGACGAAAATAGAATAAGTATTTTAAAGAAGAAAAACTTTTGGATTAACAAGGAATCGTTTGATCCAAAATTTCTCTAATGTCAAGAGATCAAAGTCGTCTTTTATGGTCGAGTCAGCCTTTATTTCTAGAAATTCTTCCTGAACTTCTTGAGGAAGACATCGACAACAAATGAGTTTCTGATCAGGTGCCATATTGGTGACTCGGAAGTAATATCTTGATTGTATCGGTGAAAGCCATTTTCCAATGCTTGTAAATGAGTTTCTATTTCAGATTTTAAATCTTTATCCAGTATTTAATTTTTAATTGCTTCGGATAGCCGTGGAAAAGACAATACATTTTTAGCAGATACTTATTTTTTCAAAGTTGAAGCTTTAATATAAAACTTTGAATATGATCATAGCTACTAATTAATTGCCATTTCTGCCCTGAAGTTTCAAGTTTAGCCGATTCAGGGTTTAGCCAAATAGGCTAGCTTCCACTGAAATTTTTCATTTTTGAATAGTTGCATAAAATTATTATTTTCTTTGAATTTAAAAAAGAGGATTATCTCTTCTCTTAATTTATAAAGGCGAGCTAACATCTTGCCTTTTGATAACCAGCGACTTTGGTGTAAAATAGAAGGACCTTGTGATCAGGATCGAGGTCCTCACAAAGTAAAGTAAATAACCGACTACAGCAGCGATTGAATGAGAATTCGGAACTGTTAAATAACGCGTAGGTAAGCGTTAAATAGATTTTTTTTCGGAAATGCAAACATACCTATTGCGCCCTCCCTGACATTTTTCTACGCCCTCCTAAGGGGCGTGCCCCCCTAGTTTGGAATTCCTGCATGGGAGTCATTACAATTTTGGTATAAATATTGTGCAGTGTGTGTAAGTTTTCTGTATACCAAGCATTGTATATGTCCATTATTTCGTTTGACTACAACGTCGAGAAAAGCTAGAGCCGAATTTTGTTTTTTCTCCATTGAAAATTTGGTACAAAGACGGAGGCAAATTATATTTTTTTCGTGGCATAATAAACATTTTTTAATTTTCATATTTTTTTTATTATCCAATTTTTTTTGTTATTATAATTTGGTTCATTAAACATTCCACACTAGCATCTAACCAACTTAAGCTGTCCTTAAAAAGGCCTTCTATGAATATGTCAGGCTGAAAAATTATATTTACTATAACAACATTTTTAAAAAATACTTCAAACCATAATAACTTTGTTAAAACTTAGTATTTTTACCTTAACATTTAACTCTCGACATAACATAATTACTCGAAATTGACATGATTTGTTTAAGCTTAATAAAGTTTATTTAAACAAAAAATGTATGACATTGATATATTTAGTTTTGTTTAAATAGACAAATTTTTGTATCAAATTTTTAATCAGTTGATTTATTGCGCCAAAAGTTATTTTAAGTTTTTTTTAACGTACCACTATTTAGTAGAAAAAAGAAATATCAAATATGTATAAGAAGATAATTTAAAGACTATATTAAATAGACTTTAAAAATAACTAGAAACTCTTCAATTTTTAA
>JAHBCN010005123.1:58005-82441 GCA_019359885.1 Listronotus oregonensis
AAAGAGGATATATCTTTGTATTGGATATTTCAAGGAAAAACTGACCCGCAAAAATGCGGGGGTTTTGTATTTATGTGAGTCAATGAGATAAAGTACTGTAAGAAATTTGCGTACCAACAAATAAACAAACTGAATAAAACCAAAGAATTTGGGAAAAAGATTTTAACTTATCAAAAATTTTTTTTACCACTTTATGTTTTTTATCTCGATTAATACTAATTTTTTTTTTGCCAAACGAAAACGCAATAAAAGTCTTAAAACGTTTTTGGAAAGGGCCCCAACTCATACGAGTCTTTGCGCCCGCACCCCGTCGAGCGCCCAATTATACTGGTCTGGAAGACCCGCAACCATCAGAATAGTCTGGCATTTAAAATCTTTTCCTTTTAAAAAGAATATGCTCTTTAAATTTTACCTTGGGGAGCAGTTTAAAAAATTGCCCCCCCGACGACAACTTTATATCGTCTGGAAAATTAACCAAAAATAAGTTGTCTTTTTTTTTTTTCCTCCAAATTAAATAACATCTATAAAAATTTTCTGTGGGGAACGGTTAAATTTTTTTTACATTTTCAAAATTTTAAGGGATGATAAGTAACCGGGGGATACCCCAAATTTTTTTCTTTTTTCTAGCTTTGTGTAAAAAATGGGTTAGTCGGATGGTTTACGGAGACTATTGCAGACTCTGCTGCAAGACCACGTGACATATAAATCTGCTCACTCCTCTGTCATCCGATCATTGGTACTTGACCATTGTAATAGGCCTTTTCATCATGCGACAAGCGCAAGCACAGTCGCCATGTTGCAATAGCGGCAATTCAAAACTTTCGTACTGATTAAATCATTTACTGGAAAAAATCGTTGATGGTGCTTCACTGATTTATAATTCGGGGCCCATCTTTACGCAATTAAAAAGGTGTTAAATGTCATGGACGTTTTTAAAAAAGGAAAAAAAAGTGAGTGATTGAGAGGTTGGCATCATTACTTCTTTACTATACAAAAAAAATATCTAAAATTTTATTCTCATTAGGCCACCAAAAAAACAATTGTTATATTGATTAAATTGTATTGTATTTAAATGATTTATAGCGTGTATCCTCTTACATATTCTCCCCTTTTTTTTTCTTGTATCATTATAATAATGATTAAAAAACCTATTTGCTAATTAAGGCATATTTTTCTTTATTTTCGTATTTTTTTTTTCAAAAACTATCTTTCTTTAGTTTTTTTTTATTTTAATTATGTTTTCAGGCCCTTTAACTTGTTGTTTTAAAAAAACAGTACAAAAAAAAGGCGATACTGACGCATGCCAAAAAATTGTGAAAAGGCCTATTTTTTCAGTTTTTAAATTTTAACGGTATGACCGCTATTTCTTCTTTTTTTAACAATATTTTTTAGGGTTGAATGTTTTATGTGCAGATCCGGGGTGAATTAGGGAAGCTGAAAGGCCCATTTACTGTAAATGTAACATTAGTAGAAAATAAGCAAGAAATCGGTGTTGAAACACCCTTGTGCTTCTGGAGGTGGGAAAAATTTTAGAAACTGAAAATGCAAATAAAAAAAAAGCATACCCACTGTGTTTTTTTTAATTGGAAAATGATGATTTAAAAGGATGTTTACATTTAAAAATTTTTTTCCAAAAAAATCTGAAAGTCAAACTTATTTTAAAAAATGTATCCCCATGCAGGCTGTGATAAGTAGTCAGAAAATGCTTTGTATTAATTTTAAATTTTTTTCTAAATCTTACTTTTAGTAATGATAGATCAAGTTTAAACCCGTACGTCAGGGTTTTATATCATTTGCCTATGAGACCGTGACGTATCGGGGGCTTAAGGTTCGATTTACCCATATTTTAAAAATGCGGGAATAATAAGTATTTTACTTAGAGAAAAAAACGGGAAAAAAAAATTGGTAAATACTGGTCCCAAAAACGTCATTACTTAGGTAGTCTATAGAAGTTGTTTTCCCTGCGAAAATTGGTTACAAGTCTCCTAAAAATATAGTTATTTTTTAAATCAATTGTTATTAACAACAAACTGAAAAAAAACCTCCAGTTTTTTGGAAAAACCAAAAAAAAGAATAGCTCAAATATCAAAAAATTTTCAGAAAAAAGCGGAAATTTTGTTAAAAATTCTCAATTCCCGGAATTGCAGTTCCAATATTTATAATTTTAATTTAACCTTAAAATCGGCTTCCGCGTGGCAATTTCGGCACCCCACTGTAATAGGATTTTTAAATTTTTTTTTACGAAATTAAATTTTAAATTTAAAAAAAATTTAAAAAATTCTGATGTCATCTAGATATTCAAAAATATAATCCCCAAAAAAAAAAGGCATCACCATTTTTTAAAAAGTTATTCAATTGTTAATTAACTTTTTTTTTGGGGACTCTGTTGTCATAAACGGCGGTAAAAAATTTAAACAATTAATCTATAAATTTTTTTTCTTGCACCCCTTTTTAAAATATTAACAAGATTACATTTGAAAGTATATAATTTTTTTTATTTCATTAATTATTAACTTTTAAAGTAAAAAAGTGAAAAATTTAAATATGTTTTTTAAATATATTTTTAACATTTTAAGCTCTTACTAATTTTATCTTCATGTTAGGCATTTTATAATTACTTTTTAAATTTTTTCCTGCCATTTGTTTATAAACTGTTTATAAACAAATGGATTAATTAAATATTTTTGAAAAAAAAATCACCTTATTGTTAGCCTAAGAAAATAATGATTAAAAAAAAACGATTCCTGATGTGGTTATCGCAAATTTGCATATTTACGGTACAATTGCAGATAAAGACCGTTATTTGTTTCATCGGACACTACAAAGATTCTGGAAGTGTTATTTTTACTGTCAGGAATTTTCACCACTATCAAATTTTCATTATCCTGTATGTCATCAATCATTATTTTTGTAAGTTCATCTCTCCTACAAGCACCGGCTAATCCAAAAATTGTAGCAACTTTTATTAGAAGGTAAATATTATCAGATGCTTCTTTCATGAATCTTAAACCTTCTTCTTTGCTGAAAGTTTTTGATTTTTTTGGCCGGTATCCCACGTTTTGGTGTTTAAGTAGTGATGTTAGCTTGAAATATGAACTTAAATCAAGGTTCCTTTTCACTTTGAGGACACATTTTAACATAATACTTACCCGTAAAGTATTAGGTTTATATGTTTTTGCAAATCCCAAAGTAGGCCAAGAACATCTTCTTTAATACTTTTGTCCCTTCGGAGCACCAGTTTTCGAAAGGACTATATTGATTCTCATATTTTTCACGAGATTTTGCTGGTAATAAATTCAAACTTACGGTATTTGCTGCATCCACGATAGAATCTGGGAGCTCCTCATCGGAACTACTCATTTTAAATAATTATTTTTGTCGGATTTTTATTTAATTAAAAAAGATATGACCCTTTTCATTAAAAAAAGCTTGTCTGTATTGAAATTCATTTGTGCAATTGCTTGTTCATATGGAAACGAAGAAAAAATTTGACATGTGTTTTAAAATCACCAAGAATACATATTGTTGCTTGACTTGTCATAATCATTTATTATTATTATACAGGGTAATTAAAAAAATGTTTTTTTTTGTGTTTTTGTTGAAATATTAAAAATTACGAAGTAACAAACAAAAAAGAGAATAAACTAAAACTTGCAATGGCTTCGTATATTGCATGAAATAGCCTACAGTTACTAAAATACATATAAATCTTGCTTACCTGTAAGATTTTAGAGTAGTTTTACTTTTCGGCACGGCGTGCAGAAAAGTTTACTTTTCCGCACGCTTGTAGGAAAACGTCTTTTTCAGATTTGCATTTCGCGTCGAATGAGCTATCGCTTATATTTTTTGAAGCCTTCCAACCATTTTTTGCAGGAAATACACTTCTTGACTAGCCTACTACAGTATCACCCGGTCCAGCTTTTGCTGATAATGAAAACCCGTTGGTAAATCTAGTTTCTATTGAGTGTATTTCTATCGTTTAATAACTTTCTTACGTAAAAAAGGACACTGATACACTCACTGAGCACTTGTTTTACTAATGGTTTTTGACATGACTTAACCTGATGATGGATTTTATTTCAGAATATGGTGTTGCAACCCAAAGAATCTGTCTACAGCGGGGCCCTTCGGATAGCGAAGACCGATGTGCTTATACTAAGTGGAACTATAAAAGAGTACTCATGTGTTTCTGTAAAGGAGACTTATGTAATAGTTCATTAAAAATAAACGTTAATTATTTACTTTTGTATGCGGCTGTCCTGAGTACATTTTTTATATTTTAGAGATTCAATAAATTTTTGATTTTATTATATTAGGTTAAGAAGAGACTATTCTCTATGACTGGCCTGTACAAACATTATAAGTAAAGTTTTAATAAAATACTTTATTTACATTGCAGTTTTGTTTATTACTTTCTTTTTTACTGTCACTAAACACTAAAATCTTGGTCTTTCATTGTCTTTATTTGTTAATTGATAAACAAAGCTTCGGTTAGGATGTATCTCTAACCGTTTTTAAGTGATAACCAAGGAAGTTTAAAGGTGTATGGAAGCCCAATACTGTAGAACAAAATTGTCCAGGCGTGCAGGGCAGCGGGAAGAGGGGGATTGGTCCCGCGGAGTTTGCGCAATGAATAGTAGGTCAGAGCCAAACTTCCATAATTCTTTGTTACTATCTATGAAGTTGACATCATCAAATGTCAAATTCAAGCATTCACTGTTTTTTTTATTTTTTGCACAAAATTGTTGGTTATTAAACGATACTACCATAGAATATTTAAAATTATTGTGTAATATTGGATTTTATATCATCTGATATAATATGGAAAGAATCCTTCTATTTAAATGATCGATATTTTTGTGAGTTTTGTATTTTTACCAAAACTCTTTGTAAATAAATAAAAACACCATTTTTTAAAATAAATTTCAAACATTGTATGATAGTTTCATGTACTTATCACCAATTTTGTGATAAAAAAGATAGTGTCAATAAGTTTAATCTAATCCTAAGATTCTGGTTGTACATTAAAAAGTGAAAAATTTAATAATCCACAGAAATACACAAACATTGTGAAAATCATTTAAGAGATAGTTAAGATTGCCTTACTTTTCTCACAGCTATTTCCTATGAAATTTTCATTATTTTATTATTCATAATTGATATATTATTATTTTTTCGGTTACCTAACGTTATTTCATAAGAAGCACCTAATTTAAATATAAGAAATACTTCCTAAAGTAAAAAATCCGGTATGTTACCCTTGGATTTGCAAGACAAAACCATACAACCCCTTTTTTTAGGTAGTAGTTATTTCAAAATAACGTCCGTGGTGGCACTACCGCGTTGTCTAAAAGGTGCTGTGAAATGCAAAATTTGCATGTTTTAGTTTATCGATCCAAAAAACTTCTGCAACCAGAAAATATATGTACTCACACAAAGAAAAACAATCGAAACTAATACGGCGAAAAGGGGTACAAAACCACAACGAAAATGACGAATGATGAGACGACGACGGTTGACAGTACAGCGCGGATATATTTTATACGCCGCGCGCCCCTTACCAAAATCTTAGACAACCTAAGACTAAAAACGGTACTACGGTTTATAAAGTAAAATTTGTTGCCTAACTACCACTGATTTATCATTTAATAGGGAAACATTAAATTATTTCGTGGAATTTTGTTATTGCGCAGAATCGGCGGGGCCAACTCTGACAGTTATTTTCATACTGGGGTGGACATTTTTTGATCGAATGGGCCATAACATTGGGCTTCCATACACCTTTAAACTTCCTTGGTGATAACTAGTTTTTTTGGACTTTCATTATCTTTATTTGTTAATTGATACACAACGTTTCGATTAGTGATGTATCTCCAACCGTTTTTAAGTAACAACTAAAAACTGTTTCTAAAAGCTACCACTTACACCGGGTGGTGCGAAACATAGGAAACATAGGAACATAGGAAATTCCATGTAAATTTTATTGGTTCCTATGTACATTTTACAAAAAAAATGTAAGATAACTTTTTGAAGAGACCAATCTGACAAACCCTCGTGCCAAGTTTCAAAAAATTTTAATAAGCGAATCTTGAATTATTCAATTAAATGTAATTGCAAAATTACCAATTTTCGGTTCAGGTATAACCAAACAGACACCAGCTACCAGCAAACAATTTTTTATAAGGCTTTGTCAAATCTGACGTACAGCCGAATACAAGGAATGTTTTTTTTTTCGTTTCATCAATCTCACAACCATTACATTCAAAGTAAAAGAAACGTTAACATTTTTTTTTATCAAACCTTTTATTTAATGTAACAATTAAGTTTAACTAATAACAAGTATTACTACGAATCATTAAAAAAATAATTTTATCATACTAGAATTTAAATAAACCAATAGCAGTATTTGAAATATTTTCAATTTATTTTCCCATCAAGCCCATCTGGTCCATATCAACCATTAAACGCATTGTCAGCAAATTCAAGTCCAAAGCAATCGCATTAAATATTTGTAAATTTTAACTCAGAAGATCGAAATTAGATCCGAAAAAAAGAGAACTGAACTCTTAATATTTTACTAGGTGTGAAAAAATAAAATAAAATACAATGACTTTTTTAAAAGTAGAGAATTACATAAAAACATTTATTAATCAAATGTTCAAACAATCCCCCATTAACAGCTAAACAATATCCCAACAGATCATAAAATTAATTTTTAACGTTGCTAAGTTGATATTGCGAAATATTTTCATTCCCCAAAAAAGCGTTTTGGTGATTTAGATTAAAATTTTAAATTTTTAAATGACAAATCAGATCATTTGATCTTGCCTTCTTTCAAGGCGGGCTCAATTCAATGTCCAAATAGGTTTTTGCTGTCAGGTTATAGTAAAAAAAAAAGGGTCTGATATGGTGTCCGATAATTTCCACAAATACATTTGTTTTTTGGGAATATTGGTCCAGTATAAAAAAACGTGTTCATTTTCTTGGCTTCAATACCGGCAATTCTGAACATTTGGTTCATTGTTGAGCGTGAATGTACATTCATTGATAAAACAAATATTTTTAAAAAAATTCCTATCGTTATTCGCTCTTTTCATCATTTTAAAACAAAATTCCATTCTTCGCTTTTCATCCCTTCCTGTGCTCTTAATTTTTTCGAATTTATACGAATAATATTTGTTTTTTTTAAAACCCAATACCGTTGTATGATTTTTTTTCCTCTTGCCCAAGAACCCTGACTAACCATTTTTTTTCCCCCTCTCAGTAGAATTTTAAGCCTCTTTTCCTCTTTTTTCCCTTTATTTTCGATATCCTGAGTTAAACATTTACAATTATTTATTACGGTACCTTTGGACTCAACTTACTGACAATCGTTTAATAGTTGAAATGGAGGAAGGGGTTTGGGGGAAAAAATTGAAAACATTTTTAACTGCTCTAAAACTTTTCCCCCGCATAATGCCCTTAATTATAGATATTTTTCGTTGATTGAATAATTTTTTTTTTTTTTTCAAATACCGGCTGTCATTGATTTATTGGTTTTACCTGAACCGAAAATTTAATTGAATAATTCAAGATTCGCTTATTAAATTTTTTTAAAACTTGGCACGAGGATTTGTCAGATTGGTCTATTCAAAAAATGTTTTCACATTTTTTTTTTAAAAATGTACAGTTGAGCCAATTTCCCCCCCTTAAAAAATTTACAGGGGATTTCCTTTGTTCCGCCCCACGCCCATATATTATCTTTGTCCCCAAAAGCTGGACCAATTTTATGGTTCCAAGGCCAAAATTGGAAGTCGGACTAGGCTGGCTAAATACTTTTTTTGGTTTTTGGGAATATTCAACTTTTTTAAAATTTTTTTTTTTCTTCAGTGCGTGTTCGACAAACCCCGACTTTGACGTTTTCCCCCGTTCCGTATATTTTTTGCGTGCTTTAATTCTAACTTCGAGTGGCCTTTCTGTTTCCCCAATGTATACCTCACCACATTCACGGGAATTTTCTATTTGAAAATTGTTGTCCGATTGTCTTGAAGAATACTTCTTAGAGTTGTTCGCGATTCTGGGGATCTTTTTTTTTCAATATACGAACTTGTCATAAATGTTTGGTCTTGTTGGTGAGTCTTGTTCGAGTTAGAGTTTTTGGTCTTATTTTAATATTTGTTGATTGTCCTTAATCAGTCTCTAACTGTATCCGTTCTTCTTAAGATCCCCACTCCAGTGTGTGTGTATGTTTTCTGTATACCAAGGATTGTATATGTCCATTATTTCATTTGACTACAATGTCGAGAAAAAGTAGAGCCGAATTTTGTTTTTTCTCCATTGTAAATTTGGTACAAGGACGGAGGAAAATTAGATTTTTTCGTCGCTTAATAAACATTTTTTATTTTTTATTATTTTATTTTTTTTTAATATTTTTATTATTTTATTTATTTGCTTGTTATTATATTTTTGTTCATTAAACATTTTAAACTAGCATCTATTAGTAATTAAAAACACTTTTAAAGCTTAACACCAAAAAAAAGGTGCAACCAGAGCTGGGATTCTGTAAAAATATATGGAAGGGAAAGTCAAAATAAGGATCACATGTCCTTGTTGCTCCCAAAGGTAACTCATAGGTTTGTCACTGTTTCGAAAGAGATAAAGAAAAGGAATGTCAAAAAAGTTGCTTACAGAATGGTATCTTTTCGCTCGGAGAGATAGTAGCAGCGAAAGGGTTAAACATTTTTATTGGTTATTCTACACATCAAGGTGAGCTTGGTGGTGGATAGTTAAGGAAAGTAAGATTATGTTTAGGTACCTGATACGCTTAATGTATTTTTTTTATTTGCTGAATTTTACAGAGGTATGTTAAATGATTATATAAAAATAAATTAATATGATTCTTGAAATTGAGTAAAAAATCATAGAGATTCCTGAAAAATATTAGAAAAAAACCTTTGTCAGAAATTTTAAGAACTTATACTTATACCAGCAATATTTTTAAGAATTGTTGTTAAACCAACTTAAGCTGTCCTTAAAAAGGCCTACTATGAATGTGTCAGGCTGGAAAATAATACCTACTATAACAACATTCTTAAAACTATAATAACTTTGTTAAAACTCAGTATTTTTACTTTAACATTTACTCTCGATGTAACAAAATTACTCGAAATTGATATGATTTGTTTGAGTTTAATAAAGTTTACTTAAACAAAAAATTTATAACATTGATATATTTACTTTTGTTTAAATAAATACATTTTTGTATCTAATCAATAGCTTTAATGCTCCAAAAGTTATTTTATTTTTTTTACCAACCTCTATTTAATAGAGGAAAGAAATATACACCATATAAGAAGATAATTTAGACATTATTAAATACACTTTAAAAAATAACTTATTAGTCATTAATTTTCTATAAAAATTGCTTTTTAAAAGCTACTATTTCTGTTTATCACTGGTTTATACCTACATTTAAAAACTTTTGGCTTAGCTATGTTATCTTTAAAAAAACGATGAAGCTCTTGAAACATTGTTCACCAAAGTGAAGATTATTAAATTAGGTTCCCTTTTGTTTATTCTAACTAAAACATTTTTACTGAGAAATTTTTTTGTCTGTAAAAAGAACTCTAAATTCAGTTATTTCATAAGAAACATTGGGAATTATGGGGAAGTATAGAAAAATACGAGGATTTATTGGGCAGTAGGGAGAAATATTGGAAGGAACAGAGAATTATTAAAACTTTGGAGAAATTGTGGGGCAGTTTGGGGAAGTATCCTACCCCAAGGGGCATTATTTTTAAAAAATCGGGGAGGTGCTTTCCCCTTCGACCCAATATTGTGTTTAATGTTTTTTTGTATATAAAATTTAAGGAATAGAAGTATAAACAATTGCCTACAAAAATACAGAGTGCCACAGATTTGAGTGCATGCATGGGGATCTCGGAAACCGTAAGAGATACGAAGTCGGTTAAATTATGGCAAAGTTGCGCATTTAGGTGCCTAATAACATGTCGAGTAGAAATTTGTAAAATTCTGAGTACTTCCGGAGATTTCCGGAAAAAACCGAAATTTGCTGATTTCGTTTTAATTTTTTTCTGACGTTATTTAAAGAGATATGGAAAAAACAAAAGACACTTTCTCATGGTCACGTTTTAAGGTCTACAAAACAGCGTTAAGAGATTTTCCGTACGACGTTTCGTTTTCGTTAGACCATCATCAACTTTATTTTTTTAAATGCGGCACTCAATTGTTTATTGCATTTTTTGAAGCAGTTAAAATCCCAATAACAATGATGTATAACTATTAATATTTTTCTGTTAAATAAACATATTTTCCATAAGAGACAATGAGTAACACAAGGAACGCCCATCATTTCTTCATATTGGGCGTTCCATATTTTTGTTAATAAATGATTTAAGGGTGTTATACATTTTTTGGGGTACTATTGGCGTGATGAAATAAAAAAAAGGGGTTCAAAAAAGGTAAATAAAACAACCCAGGTTCCGTTAATTTAAAAAAATAAATGTTGTTTTAAAATGGTTTTTTTTTAACGAAAAAAGAGGAAACCCAGTCGTAAAAAAATGCAAGAAAATCGTACAAACCTTAACGCTGTTTTGTAGAGCTGAAGTGTCTTTTGTTTTAGTGTGAATAAGAAAGAAGTCTTAAGATAAGAAGAGAAAGAAAGTGATAAGAATAAGAAAGTGTCTTTTGTTTTTTCATATCTCTTTAAATAACGTCAGAAAAAAATAAAAACGAAATCAGCAAATTTCGGTTTTTTCCGGATATCTCCGGAAGTACTCGGAATTTTACAACTTTCTAATCGGCATGTTGTTGGGCACCTAAATGCGCAACTTTGCCATAACCGACTTTAACCGACTTCGTATCTCTTACGGTTTCCGAGATCCCCATGCATGCACTCGAATCTGTGGCACCCTGTATATTTATTTATTTACATATATAAGCTAGTTAACCCCAAGGAGCTTTATTTTTAAAAAAATCGGGTTGTTGGTTTCCCCTTCGACCCAATATCGTGTTTAATATTTTTTTGTATAAAGAATTTAAAGAATAAAGGTATAAAAAAATTGTCTACAAAAATATATTTATTTATTTACATATATAAGCTAGTTAATAAATTACTACTTATACAATAAATGAAAAAGCATATATAAGCATATAGTTACTTAGTTAACGGACCTACTATGTACAAAAAGTTGTGCCACAAGTGCTACTAATTTAATTAAAATTTTCATTACGTCCCTAATATGTCATTTACTAAGTTTAATGTATTAAGAAAATGTTGAACTTCTATTTTATTTGCCTATGATCAAAATTTTTATTTTTTATTTTTTATTTTTTTGTGAAAATACTGACTTACAGAAAAGGCCTGTATTTCAGTCTGCGTTTTGCATTTAAATTGTTGTTTTTTATATGTTTCTTTTTCCTTCATTTGACTATTTTTACAATTATTGCAGTATTTTTACAATGACTTTTAAAAATCCTAGTAAACAGAATATAAAAAAGATACAGTAGTACATAAGTAATTTTAAATTTGAAACGTATTTACTCCAAACTGCCTTGAGCTCTTAAACCTATACCAAGGTGAAGCAGACCGTAAAGAACCCAAATTGTGCGGTAGAAGTCCATTTTTTGTTCTTTCTTCTTGGTTGTGAAGTAATGCTTTTACATGGGGGATGTTGTGGAAAAAAAGTTCTTTACTGTAAAGGTATGAAGCTGTCCTCTGAGCTTGGATACCAGTACGAAGAATGGATCCCGATAGGCTGGAAAAGACAAAAATAGTAAGTGTCCTTAATAAAGAAATTAAGTTTTAGTAATGCCTAAGAGCCGATGTACGAGAATTATTCCGAAAATAACCAATGAAATTGAGAAAATGCGACAAAATCAACGCAAAACCATTTTTGGAGTCAGTATTATCGGTTTTGACTAAGAAAGTCCTAATAAAAATTAAAACTATTCTCCCTTCGATCAGACAATGCTTTCCTCTATTTAGAAATGTTGCACCTTTCAGGTGATTTTATGTTGATTGATCTTTATAATAATATAAAATAAGTATCACATAAACTATAGCAAAAGTTGTCCTGAAATTTATTAAGTTTTTAACCCAAAGTAATTAGAATATTATTAAACATCCTTTAAAAATTTTTATGAAAATTTTGAAGATAATGTTTCCTTTAAATTTTATTAGAGTTCTTGCATTGGTAAAACGGCTTTTTAAAAACTTTTAGGGTTTTAGTCCAACAAATAAAATACTTTTTTATTGTCCTTTTTTATTTTGTGCTAGTCCATAAAGGCTGAAGGCCTAAGTACCATAATAAAATGAATTATATATATATATTTTATATATATATATAATTATTTATATATATATATATAATATATTATTTTATAATTTACTTGTAAAGAGACTACTCACATAATCCGTCGCTAAAATCTGGTGTTATATGCCCATTAAAATGTTGATCAATGCTAAAGGAATTAAACTGATGAGCTCGATGATTTGGCTTAAATAGGTTTATATCTGAGTGCGTATGTAAAAAGTGATCGGGAAACAAGTCATCTATACCTGCAAATAAAGAAAAAATATTTCCTTTATTAGACATACTTAGAATTTATCAATGGGATAAAGGGGGATTATTTGGCCATAGAGGTAATTTGGGACAATATTATAAACCTTTAATACGATATATGACTAATATACCTCCATTTCCGTTCTCCTTTTTGTTAAGTCGTTTCTTGAATAGTCTTTCCAAATCAACAGAAAATTGGAAGAGAGGAAAAGCTGAATAAGTGTAATTTTTAAGCAGCCAAGACTAAGAGTCCTGTTTGGAATACTGTTTTCATATCTGGGTGGCGTCTCCCACAACTTTTATCATTCTTGGTTCTAGTCGAAGAAGATCCATTTAACTTAATTTTACCAGAAAGCGTCTTTTACTTTTGTTGACCGACGAGCTAAAGAACCTGTCTTTTTTATAAGTATTTTTACGGCTTCTGCTTCGAAGAATTAGCCAATATAATTTCTTTTCCAGCAGTCTTCAATAGAGAAACACGAACTGCATCTCGTGCATCCTCCACACCCACATTTTATCTGGAACTTTCCTCTTGGTCCTCTTTTTTATTCCTAGAAAAACTAAACTGTGTTGCCTGCAGAAATTTTTTTCTCCTTCAAATCTTTTAATTTTTAAATCTAATTCATAAAAATGGTCTCTTACTTAACGTAAGACACCCACTGTTCATTATTATCTGGGATTCGGGTTTTAAACCATTATGCAATGTCCCAAGATAGAAAAACAACGGTTTTGTAAAGCACTATCAAGTATTATGGATACTTATTATCAGCCAATTATAATTGGATGATTGATCAATTTTTATGAATACATATTTATTTAAGTTTATTAAAAAATACAATATTTAAGATATCTTACCAATATGTCTTGAAGATCTAGGAATTTTGTCGCTGTTAATAAACTGATCGGTTCTTCTGGTAAAAGATGTGGCCGGTGGTAAGAACTGCACTTTTTGGTAACTTATTGAATGGCACTGCACCAAACATATCAAGGATATCGAAACTAACAGGCTTCTGTACTAAAAAAAACAACATATGTAAGTTCAGTAATAAAAAAAATTCTTAGTACGTTTAAGACAAATAAAAATCATCTGACACTTTAGATCAAAAAAGAAAAAAATGGAATAAAGGTAATCCTATTTTTTATAAAAATAAAATGTATATTTTATATGTGTCGGAAACATCTACGATTTAATAATTAAAAAATAACTCGTACAGGTTAAAACTTTAAAATCTTTGAATTGTAACAAGATATGAAACAGTTTTTAATTAAGTTTGAATCTTGCATTACATAAATCATTAAAAAAAATTCATTAATGAAAAGGATAAAATATACGTATATCCACATCCATATTCATGGTCACTGTCATTTTTCATTACTGCAGAATGTGGGATGACCTTTTATATTGCCAGTAATAGATTTCTTAAGTTGCTAAAAACAAACTAAAATTTCTACTCTTTTGGAACAGGAAGTAACCCAAGTAGTGTAAGGTCGAACAAAATTGTGATGCATTCTATGCAAACAGGATGTATCCTAAATTTACATACATTACGCAAAGGGTGTTGCATCTTGGGCGGAATGTAGAAATAAAAATAAATAAATTAAAAAGTGATTAATTACTGTCTTTCCTATTAATTATATGAAAAAATGTAATTTACGGTTTTTTAAAGAGGACCAAGAGTTGTAACGGTAAAAATTAAACTTTTAATATCTTTTAAATTTGTAATAAATTATATTAAGTTACATATTATACAGTAAAAGCTTTTTATTCGCGGGGTATATGTTCCGTAAATATGCCGCGAATACAGGAACCGTAAATATGGAATGGTAATTTATATGGGATTATAGGGTATATATTCTTAGGTGACAAAATAAAAAACAATTATATAGAAAAATAAACTTATTTATATAAGTTTTTGACCATATTGATTAATTATTATCTTCAGGCTTAGGAAATGGTTTAAAGAATTTTATAATTTTTTATGCTTGGTAGTTTTTAAAAGCTCCTATAATTCAGACTGATATTCAGCAGTGGCATTAGCAATTTGTCCCTTGAAAATAAGACTTCGTTCCATAGACGAACCAATTTTTTAAAGAAATCACAAAGCTCATTTGCCCTTCTTAAACCTTCACTAAGATTGAAGCCTCTTCTTCAACGGGCTGTGAGGTTAACATTTCCTTCAAGTCGATTTTAGTCAAATCTTCATTTTGCGATTCAAGCAACTTTTAAATGTCACTTGATTCTATCTGTTCGAATCCATCTCGTCCTCTTCGACGACGCGTTTACAAAGGATATTCGGTTGGATACCTACATATTGGAATCCTTTCTATCAATGTGTATGTATCGATGTACCGATTAGATCCGCGAATAAAGAAATCTTTAGCCGCGAATATAGGAATTGGGTCGCATTTTTTTAATCCGCGAATAGTGAAAACGCGAATAAAGGAAGCGCGAATAAGGAGCTTTGAATGTACTTTGTGGCGAGCAACTTTTAAAAAAATACGTGACCATATCCCCAAAGAAAGATTATACTGACAAGAACATCTGGAAAAAAATGTGGGATTTGAATATTTGCTACGAAGTTATAGTTAAACATATAATTATTAATCTTGGTTTCAAAAATAATGATACTGACCATTCTGGGTTAAAATCAAATCGATTTTTAAAACCAGAGTATCGGCAAAATGATAATTTTGGACGAGAATTTTTAGCTTCGTATTATTGGATCATTTTTTCTGCAGAATATACTTTAGAGGAGTTACAAAACTAAATATTCCATACTTTAAGTTATAGCTGCGTTTGTAAGAAAAAAAAATTATGCCATTTGAAATTATGCTTACCAGTGAATGGAAAAATATTTAAACAAAGATTTAAAATATTCCAAAATTTACTGTTAATTAATATTTATTTTTAGAATATAAATGCTTTTTAAAAGTAAAGCTTTTTTTTATTTATCTATTTAGTAAAAATCGTAGCAAAGTAAAAGCTCTAAGTTCTTTTTTTTAACTTTATAACAGCCCAGGAAGATTTTGTATGAAGCCTAAGTACTATGTACCATGGTTTCCAGATTTTTTGGTGTATATCAATTTGTATGTTGATAGATATAAAAAAATTACATATGGTTTTTAAAACATTATTCTTAATTGGCTCATCAAAAGCACCTAAGTTTTCTCTTCCTCTTGTAGTTTGTGCTCTTTAATAAATCTTTATATTAGGTTTTTTCTAAAAATAATTGAGAATCCCATACTTGATCACTTTACAATTTGCATGAGATTTTCCACGTCTTGCTTGAAAGTAAAACATACTGTATATATTTAAAAAGCTAAAATATATCCCATGAAAAAAATGGTTTATATCTTTAAAACTCGTCTTAAAAAAACTAAGTTCTAGGAAAAAAGCTCTATCAAGATTAATTAATTATTACATTTTTAATACGTTATACGATATTCTGCCTAAAAATCAACGATTTTTAAACTAAACCTGTAGATTAAAATCTAAGATTGCAATAAAAAAAAATGACACATATCTATTATTTCATCTAAAACAGGACATTACTGTGGAAACCGCAACATTCTATCCTTGACAGTAATCCCAAAACCCCTTAAAAGTGTCGAAATTGAACACCATATACACATTCTTAATATTTGTTAAGATTTATTACTTAATAACTAGGAGAACGAAACTTCTTATTAGTTAAATTTGTTTTTAAAATACTGATTTACCTTTTTAAAAATAAGTTGCAATACTTCAAATAAACTTATTTTCTATTAAAATTTCGAATTTTATTTATTTATTTAATTTTTAAAAAAATGTTGCCAACTCCGCTTAGATGGCATCCAATAATAAGCTCCAAACGGGGGAAGAGGTCCAGAAAAATCTCATTAAATCTCATTTAAAGGGAGAGGGAGTCATTGAAATTGAATTCAAGGAAAATAGATTATTATTATAGACAATATAAAAAATCAATTTTTATTTTTGAATTTTAGTGTCTCATTTTGTGGCTACTCAACATTTTTATTATTTCAAGAAAAAATAAAAAATAACCTTCACAAATAGGCTTAATTATTTAAAAATTTTAAAGTAAATCTTACGCAAGGAAGGAGGGTTTAAAGACATCTTTCCAAAGCTCACCAATGGCGAGGGGTGTGTCCAAATTGAAAGAAAACAGCTCACGTAATTAATGTATGTTCCCTTATAAATATGTCAGATTCTGATATCCTAACCTTGTACGTTTTTTTGCATTTAAATATTGATAGCACATTAAGGCTTTTATCGTTAAACTGAAAACGGATATGTCTAATGGATTAAGAGGTCAAAAGCAAAAAAGTTGACATTATATAGGGACATTAAATTTTAAGTAAATAAGATAAATTGGGTTAATTAAATTAAATGTCTGTATATCCGTATGTAAAATCGCTACATCCTCAATTGCGTGTAAGGCGTTAAAGCGAAAAATCGTATCCTGCCTTTTACCGAAGTAACATAAAAAATTTTTCATTAATGAACTTTTATATTTTTATTCCTAAATTTTACCTTTTAAGATTTAACATCCAGCATTTTTGCAAGAACTTTTATTAATGTTCTTTTGTCAAAAATAGATGAATAAAAAAAACGACAATTAATAGGTGTTTTCGAAATTGAATCAGGAATCAAATATGAAAACAATGCCTTGATGCACCAAAGGCGTTTGCGAAATAAAAACAAAATAGTTTTGGAAAAATGCATAATTTAAACATAAAATTTGGTGGAAATAAAAATAATAATAATAAATAATATATATCCATCCATCCAGTTATACAAGGTAACGACAAAGTACCCTTATTTTCAAAGATCTAATAACAAAAAAGTTTTTTGAAGGAATTTCTTTATTTAATAATAAAACCACAACCATCTAACACAAATTATATTTTTTAAAATCAAAATGAAATAAGCCTTATGCGCATTAAAATGGAACAAAAATATTGCCTATAATAAACATTTTATTGTTAATTTTTGGAATAGATTTTGAATCTATGATTGAATTTCTGAAAATTTTTCTCTCCACGCCCCACGCCGCTGAAACATTTTCTAACAAAACTTGCCTCTATGGCATGGCGCACCATCAAGCCTCACTTGTGAAAAAAATTAGATATGTTGTATTTTTTGCCTAAATCTAAAACAATACTTTAAAAAATGATTTAAATTAAAACCAAAGAGATATGACATAAAATTAATATTTAGTTCTTTTTTAAATGCGTCGTATTTTTTCGATACGTTTAACTAAATAGTGTTTATTTTTGGTGCCAATGTGTATTAAAAGTAGTGGTAAACGCTAGACTTTAATAGAATATGACTTTTTGTGTTTTGGCATTTCAAGTATTTATTCTTATCTTTTTCTATTTTTAAATTAAAATTTCAAACCAAAAGAGATTTAAACATTTTTAATAAAGTTCTAAAGTTTCTTTTATTAATGGGAAATTTCTGCCCTCAATCTAAGTTTTAGTTACTACTTACCTAGAATACCTAAAATTTAAATAATATATGTCGTAGCTTCTAAAAAAAGTAATGAAGACTTAACTGTTTATAAAATTTAAATGATTATAATAATCTAGTGTTCATATTTAAATATTTAATATATATATATATATATATATATATATATATATATATATATATATATATATATATATATATATATATATATATATATATAAATATATATTTCAGAGATTCCTTTTCTTGGGTTTTGCAGTCCTTCAAATTACAATGGGAAAAAAAGAAAAGTGTATGTAAAGAGTATACAAAACCAAATTTTAAAAATGTGACGTGCTCCCTCGGCTCGTGCTTGTATCTGTTTTCGTTGGTTTATTTATATGTGGTCAATATATACATATATATATATATATATATATATATATATATATATATATATATATATATATATAATATATCCGTGGATAGTTAATAAGAGGACAAATGGACCAAAATTTAAAAGATACAAAAAAGTCATTTTTAATAAAAAATTCTGCTTGTCGAAAAAATATAAACTACAATGAGAAAATGAATTGTTATCATACAGGGCGTCTCAAAAATGCAAAAACATAAAATCAAATAAGAGCAAACAGTCGTTTTTTGACCTTTTAACGTGAAATGATAAATCAAAAACTTGCTCCAAATTTATTTCTAATCCTGATTCCCAACTTTCTAAAGAAAATTTAAATTTACAAAAAAAAAAAAAATCACCATTTTTGCAAGTACGTATTTCAAATTTACATTTCTTTTATATTTTTTATTTTTTCCATTGTATATTTGTTTTTATTAATGTTTAGTAATGTAAAGGTAATAATCAAGTAAAAGAAATAAAATAGTGCATACTTGCAAAAATATTGATTTTTTCTTTAATTTTTCACAAATTCAAATTTTCTTCAGTAAGTTCGGAATCAGATTTAGAAGTAGATTTGAAGAAAGTTTTTTATTTATTATTTTACGATACAAAGCCAAAAAATGACTGTTTGCTCTTGTTTGATTTTATGTTTTTGCATTTTTTCAGACGCCCGGTATGATAACACTCTATATTCTCATTGTAGTTCATATTTTTTTGATAAGCAGAATTTTTTATTAAGAATAACTTTTTTTTTGTATCTTTCAATTTTTGGTCCTTTTGTCCTCTTGTTAACCGCATCCGCGGACATACTGTATATATGTTAACGTTTTTCTTTCGGTAACTCGTGTATTATTGTCCTGAAAAGGACAGATTGTTTGCTGAGGTTTCGGCAAAATCACATTTGCCATTGTCGAAGTTTAGAAGCTTACAGCAGTAAGCTTATTTTCGAAAAAAAAACACCTTGTCTGATTTACTGAATATATTCCAAGTTAAAGGCTCTCATTGTACATATAAAATATAAATAGCAATATCTCTTAAATAACAAGAAATAAAAATTTAAAATTTGCATACATGTGTAACTTGATATGCTCTTTAAAAATAGTCCCAAAAAAATTAGTGTTGCCATTTAAAAAAAATAGTCGCTGACGTCGTATCTTAAGTTTGGGACATGCTGTATAAAATTTTATTACATCAAACAGAGAGTAATTTAGAATACTAATCGACGCGTCCAAGCATATTTTCAAAAAAAAACACCTTGTCTGATTTACTGAATGTATTCCAAGTTAGAGACTCGCATTGTATATATAAAGTATATATAGCAATATCTCTTAAATGACCAGAATAATAAATTGAAATGTGGCACACATGCGTAACTTGATATAGTCTTTAAAAATAGTCCTAAAAAAATTAGTGTTGCCATTTAAAAAAAATAGTCGCTGAGGTCGTATCTCCAGTTTAGGACATACTGTATAAAATTTTATTACATCAAAAAGAGCGCAATTTAAAATACTAATCGACGTGTCCGAGCATATTTTCGAAAAAAAACCTTGTTTGATTTACTGAATTTATTCCAAGCTAGAGACTCGCACTGTGTATTATATAGTTTATGTTTTTACAAAACTTTTGGATTTTCTTAAGAATAAGGTCAGGCGATATATAAGATTGCTTACGAAGCAATTTTCATTTAATTAATCCCAAAAACGACGTTTCGGCCTGGAAGGGCCTTCATCATGTATATATGTATTTTTTACCAAAAAATCAATCTGCAATACAAAAAATTTTTGTTTCTAAATTGTTACCCTTTCTGTTGGCCTCCTATTAATTAGCTTAAAAAATTATTGGGTATTATTAATACTAAAATATGTAGTAATAATGATCACTTAATTGGAATTAACCTATATGCGTACATTTTTAAAGGATGTGTTAATTGAGGCCAAGATTATGAGAAGAATGCAAAGTTACGAATAAAACAGCGCTTATTTGTTTTATATGTTTTACCTATCATCAATAAAACTTAATGGGCTGGGCTTATTACAAAAACTCCTTTACAAAATATTAACCGTTTTTTATAAAAAAAAATCCTTTCACCATAACGATGAATTAGACGTCCTTTCAATCTTCAGCGAAGAAGAAACAGAACAGTCATTGAAGATGTCCTTAGAAATCCAAGAAAATTTATTGCATCAGAGTAAAGTAGATTATAATCGCAATAAGATAAATGGATCAGTTTTAATAGATGTTTCCGTAATAGTTCTAACAGGGTCGTTTACTTTTTTTCAAATTTATGATATAAAAAATAGTTTTATACTACGTGATCGTTTTGATTATTTTTTTATCTCTTTAAGGGAGTTTTTTTTTTAAATTCAAGCTTATATTACGTAACAAGCTAGGAAGGTGCTGTTTATCTTCAAAGCCAAAAAAACTGTTCTTCTACGACAGTGCATATTTGTCTATTTTCATGCTCATATTTTAGTTCGGAAAGTGTCACTTTCCCGCACTAGTGTGAGAAAGTATAACTACCTATCTACATTAAGACCTGATATTGTATCAGATTGCCTTCATAAGAATGGGGAATGCTTTTTAATTCAAGCCTATATTACGTAACAAGCTAGGAAGATGCTGTTTATCTGCAAAGTCAAAAAACTGTATTTCTACGACAGTGCATATTTCTTTATTTTCATGCTCGTATTTTAGTTCGAAAAGTGTAACTTTTCCGCACTAGTGCAGAAAAGTATAACTACCTATGTATATTTAGACCTAATACTGTATAGGATGGGCTTAATAATAAATTGGGATTTTTTTTTATTCCAGCTTATATTACGAAACAAGCTAGGAAGGTGCTGTTTATCTGCAAACCAAAAAAAACTGTTTTTCTACGATGGTGCATTTTTCTTTATTTTTATGCTCGTATTTTAGTTCGAAAAGTGTAACTTTCCCGCACTAGTGTGGAAAAGTATAACTACCTATCTATATTTAGACCTAACAATGTATAGGATGGGCTTAATAATAAATTGGGATTTTTTTAATTCCAGCTTATATTACGTTACAAGCTAGGAAGGTGCTGTGTATCTACAATGCCAAAAAAACTGTTTTTCTACGACAGTGCATATTTCTTTATTTTTATGCTCGTATTTCAGTTCGGAAAGTGTAAGTGGTAGTTATACTTTCCCGCACTAGTGGATCACTTCTTAATAACAATACCTACCAACTCGAATGCGTATATTTAATCTACCTGTCGTATTTTTTTTAAATATGCAATTTTTCTTTAAAAATTATTTTGACGTTTCTATACAATTTTTAAAATATTGTCAAATAACAATGAAACCAGGTTTTGTTCTGTATTATTTTCATGGCAACAAAAGTAATGATCTAAGCCGTCAAAGTTTGTCAAAATATTTCTTAAGAGTTAAAGGTTTTTAACAAATTAAATATAGGATTATTCCAACGAAGAGCATCCTGAAGATATTGTAAAGGCTGCCGGTGAGGTGAATATCAACCTATAACCAGTAGTGCTCACTCGTGTGTGGAATCGCGTGCGGAAAAGTATCGTTTTCTGCGTATGGGTCATTCAGCGAGAACTGATCAGGGTCATTATAGACTCTTGGCACTTTTTAGGCTTAAAACATAACATACCAAAATAACTCCTCTGTCAAATAATTTTTAATGAGAAACTTTATAACAGAGCTATTAGCATTTAAAATTCAAATGTTAAACGCCCGCGCCACAACAATATTTGGGTATTTAAAGGCCGCGTGACGTCACAAGGCACAAAACAGTATGTACACCATGCAGCACAGAGAGCTTTGCCCCATTTTATTAAGAAAACCTACTGAAATTTTAAAATTGAAATTCATTAATGCAATTTTACTTCATTTGAGAGTTTTCAATACACAAAGTTACATAAAGAAAAAGAAAAAGATTTTTATATTTTTTGTATGATTCATAATTTAAAAATCAGATTAGCTTTTATATATTTTCGTGGATTTTACGTTTGAAATGGGCTAATACAGTATTTTTTTTAAATTAGAAATGATTTAATACCTTAGTTTTGTATCATTATCTCTTAATGGGCTTACCGTATGCAAGTACTCTTTAATATTGCTTGACCCACTACTTGTGTTGCTGCATAAAGCAAGTGTGCTACACTAGGGTCTTGTTTCATTTCCTTATATTTATTATCAGATCATAACAAAGTGCTAAAAGTTTAGGTACAAGAAAAGTTGTATTTCAACATTTACGATAAACCAGAGTAAATCTACCAAAAAAATTAGAAATCTAATAAATTTGGCAACGCTGAGCATACGCGTCTACCTCAAATCATTACCAGTCGTTTTAGTCTAACGCGACATCAGATTAAAGGGACCAGACAAGAACGTCATTTCATTATCATACGACGAAACTTAATTTTTCTAAGAAAATATATTTAGCAGGTGATTCTTCAATTAGCAAAGAAAAAAAATTAACCCAAAATAAATCTAATGCAAGAAGAATATTTAAAAAAATGTGAGATAGCCATCTTAAATATTTTTTTAAGTGTTTTTTAGGATTTTCATTAAAACAAAAAAAGATATTACACAAAATTAACTTCGTTTTTAAAGCATTTTATTTGTTTGATCCCTTTTAATAAAAATAATTTGTTATTTGTTTTTAGTAACAAGATAATTAATTTAATTCATATGATACACTTGTGATTTAAATTAGAAAATAAAAAAATATTATGTTAAAGTCCAACTTTTATACATGTTGGTAAAAGTAAAACATATAAACTAATTAGTACTGTTACTAAAAATTAATACGAATTTATTAAAACGTATAGAAAACAAAAGCTTTCAATAACCATAAATAGGGTGTAAATTTTATGCCGTATATCTTTTTTTTTAATTAAAACCATTTTCCTAAATATTTTTTAAATTCTACAGGGAAAAATAAACAAGACAATTATTTCACATTTTTTTTTTTTTGAAATACAAGGAAAGCCACCAATATGGTCTCTTTTAGTCCTCGTTAAATTATTATTAATTTCCAAATTCTTTGGGTAACCAAGGGCTACTGACGACACAATGTGTCTTTTTAAATTTTCTATGCTCTGCTCGCAAAGCAAGAACAGTAGATCATTTTCTATTTGCCAAAACCACTTTCTTGTAATCGATTTTAGTGTATATTACTATATTACTATTGCTCTAACAATAAACTAGTTTTACTACTTGCTTAAAAATGAATTAGTTGTTTTGAAAAGCGAAAGATTTGTAATATGTTAATGATAAGTATAAGTGAGACAATTATATTATTATAATTCAACAAAAGGTTGGTATATTTTGTAGTTTGGACCACTTTCATAACTTTATATTGTAGTTATGAAGTCATCGTTCATTAAGTAGGTGTAAAATTAATAATTAACAAGTTTTTTGTGCGTACGAAATTCACAGGAAAATATTTCAAAAGACAACCTAAATACGCATGAAATACGCATGTTACTATCTTTGATGTAATAACAATGTCATTTTAATCCAATATTATTTTATTTTATTTTCAACCATATAATATGTAATGTTGACATTACAGAGTTTTTAAAATCTTGAAAGTGTCACATTTCTATACTTTTATATTTTATCGAAACCGAAATGCATATGCCTGCCTAGGCCGGAAAATGCGTTTTCGTGTCTGTTTCCCTGTAGTCCAGTAAATGAAGGGACAAAGCTGTAAATAAATCTTTACAGTTTTCCCTTGTGGAGCAATTATCAGGTCTTCGGGAATGCTTTCCAGCGATTTTTTTTTATCAACATTAACAGGTAGGAAAGGGCTGAAAATGGCCCCTCCAGGCCGGACAAATGGGTTTCCCGCTAATATCTGCCAAAATATGCGAATTGGAAAATTTTTGTTTTATTAAAAAACGAAGACCGCCTTGCAATCTACAAAAATAGTCCTTATAATTTTTTTGAAAAATCGATAGTTTTTCGAGATAACGGAACCCAAAAGTACCTTCATTTCAGCTGCCGCTCTACAGCTAGAATG